>VDFB02048328.1:99965-302754 GCA_007258455.2 Sequoia sempervirens
CTTATTCACAGGATGGCAAGATCTTGGCTCTGATATCACTGAAATATGCTAACCAATTTTTTTCGATGAATTAACACACATAACCAGCACTTAATCAACTCGGTTAGCGTTAGCTCCAAATAGAAATCTGAACTTGAAATGAAAACTACTCAACGTCAAGAATGTGCACTCAAGATCCCACTGAGGGGGAGGTGCTAACATATGACGGAGTGTTGAATTTGAAAACTAGAAACTGATAGGCGGATAACCAGCCATGAAAAACATTTCCTCACTACCACCAAACAGTGGAGGGAAAATATTACAATTAAAACAATTCATCCGCTGCGGCGGGCATCCACAGAGTGGTGGGAATACTCCACTTATTCAGTGGGTGAGTTTACAACAATTATTAGGCAGCAAGCCAGCCTTTAAATCCACTCTTCCACTTATTAACGTGGGGGGAATACTATCCACACAACCACTTATAACGTGGGGGGAAATTACAAACAAGATATAAGTTTATTCTAAAACTCAACCACTCAATTGTGGGAGTGTAAAACAGATATAAAATTGCAGCAAGTAAAGGAAGAGCTGTTAGTACTACTAACTAGCTTTACAAAGAATAAGAACAGCTGCAAATAGAATAGATAATCTTCCAAGAACATTAAACAGTTAGAGTATCACTTCCTCTAACATTTACAATGATATAAGATGAAGAATTGAAGTTCAAACCAGCATTATATAAAAAACTAACAAGTCTGATATAAAAATCTGCAATCTGGAAATGTCTATCAGCAAACAACAAACTCATAAAAATGATCACAACTCCTTCAATATACCTCTGAATTGAATGAAACGAAATGCAAAGTCTCTTTGGAGGATAGGCGCCCAAACTCAAACCACAAAACTGCATCAAAACTCATGATATTGTTTTGCATGAATCCCAAAGCACTCTCAAGATGGTACGGCCCTCAAGAGGGGCGATTTCTCTTGCTAAAAATCAAATACTTGGAATTAAATTCTGAAATTCTCCAAATATGATCGCCATTAGCATAGAATTGCAAGGATCAAATACCCATAACCAAAATAAATTCACATCAAAAGCTGTCAATGAAAAACACCTTCAGCTGTGTATACATCAGCAACATTAAAACTGAAATTCTCACCAAAATTCACCAACTTTGAAGCACAATCTGCTAGTCTGATTGAGAAGCAGCAATAAGACCAACTAGGTGTTGTCTTTCAAACACGAAATTGGATTGGAACTAGGAGGTAAGCATCCCTCGAAGTATTAAACAAGTTGTCATTTTGACAACATAACATTAGCATAAAACATTCGATAATCAGCTCTTCAAACAGCAGCAATATATAAGCTTTAGTTGGCAAATGAAGCAACAAGAACTCTTCAAATTCCAAGAAGTTGAATCACTTCAACTTCCAAAAGGGACGCCACCTTTTTGCCTTTTACTTTTTGAAATAATAAAATATCATTCAACTTCCCTTTTAGGCATCCATTTCATATTGCAACAATAAAGCATTTATTAAATAATTAAATGTTCACTTGACCCCTTGATGTCCCCTTCTTTAAAACAACTTGAAGTCATCAAGCCTAGGCGTGGGGTACAACTGAGAAACATGAAATTTGACTAAGTCTCAAACTCAGTCCAAGGAGAAAACCAAACCCAAAGCCAAATTGAGACTGATGGATAACAAGATGACCTGAGTTGAACTGCTGATGATGCCACTGCCAAAATTAGACTTACTAAAAATAGCCACTGCCAAAATAGTAAGTTTACCTCAAAACCAACAGAAAGCAGAATCGAAGCCGGAAGCAAGACTTAATGAAAGTTTCTGACAACTAAACCATCAAGAAATTAGTATTTACTAAAATAGTAAATACCTAGAAATGCCACAAACCTCCAAGCAAGGAAACCCTAATTTCACTTTTGATTAACCTAATGGATTTCCCGGAAATAGGCTATCACCAAAGAAGAGCGTGATGGCCAAAATGGGGAATACTTACACAAAACGAGCAAATTATCCAGATCCCCGTACGGAGAAAGAAAGATTTCGGGAAGCCAAGACAAAAGTGGCCGAGGCAATGGAGAATGAAAGCAAGAACTATAAAGCTACCAGTACGTTGCTACAGTCGGAGTCGGAGAAGAATATCGTACGGCAGGTGCTTCACACAACCGTACCCATTAAGGTAACTGATCTTTTGCAAACAATGCCTTCTCTCAAAGTAGCACTTACCAATGCTATTGGAGAAAATCTTCCGAAGAGTTCACCAGAACGTACGCCAGAAGTGGTAACCGAGACTTCGGATCCAATGCTCTTAGCAGTAAGCATCGGGAGGAAACCAGCCGTCGTCGAGATGGAAATCTTGGGCATGAGATTATCTAATACTATCGTCGATGGTGGTTCAGGAGTAAACGTACTGCCAGAAGAGACTTGGAAGTGTCTGGGTAAGCCGACTCTTTGGCCCCCAACATTCCACCTCGTGGGAGCAGATCAACATGGCATCAGACCGTTGGGTATACTGATGGAGCAGAAGGTCTCGATCGGCACGCAACTGTTTCTGTTAAATTTTGTAGTCATCCCAATGGAGAAAAAGGCGTACGATGCACTCCTAGGACGGGGATGGCTGATTGCTGCCAAGGCAACCCACAACTGGAAGCGGAATACACTCTCAATAGAAAATCGGGGGAGAAAATACACCATTGATCTGAAGAACCAGGCTGTCAGTGAGGATCTGGCGTCTTCGGCATCGGAATCCGGAGGAGACTCAGACGATGATGAGAGAAAGACAATGGAACCAGATGAAGAAGGGGTATTGGAGATCGGCAGTTGCTCGGAAGATGAGACCAGTTCATTGAGCGGACTGTTTCACTGGCAGATGGAGGATTATGAAGTCTTCCACCCGGATTGCCACATGCTACAGATCAAGGAGGGGGAAGTAGAAAAGGATAATGGCTC
The DNA here is from genome assembly GCA_007258455.2 of Sequoia sempervirens. NCBI lineage: Eukaryota > Viridiplantae > Streptophyta > Pinopsida > Cupressales > Cupressaceae > Sequoia > Sequoia sempervirens. The sequence goes on from VDFB02048328.1 coordinate 102,921, forward strand.
GACCAGTGAGACATTTCCACCTGAGTACGGAGAATATAAAGAAGGTACGGCCGAATTGGATGTGACTCCAGCCCACAAGTTCGAGCAGGACAAAATCATGAAGTACGAGGAACCAACGTTGAAAAAAGTAAACCTCGGGGAATTAGCCAAACCTAAGGAGATTTTAGTCGGTGATGACTGGGACCCTGTCCTGAAAGCGGCAGCGTTCAGAATCTTCATGGAATACAAAGACGCTTTCACCTGGACGTACAAGGATTTGAAAGGCATACCACCGGAGTTATGTGTGCACAGGATTCCTCTCGTACCGGAAGCCCAGCCCGTACGAAAGCGACCGTACAGAATGAACAAAAATTATGCCGCTAAAGTACTGGAGGAGATCGAGAAGATGCTGGAGGCCGGCATTATTTTCAAAGTGGAAGTCAGTGAGTGGGTATCGCCGATCTTCATATCACTGAAGAAAGAGAAGGAGCAAATTAGAATCTGTGTTGACTTCCGTAGCCTGAATGCAGTGACTATCAAGGATCCATTTCCCATTCCCTTCACCGACTCGATTCTGGAAGAAGTTGCCGGGCACGAAATGTACTCCTTTCTAGATGGCTTCTCGGGTTACAATCAGATCAGCATCGCCGAGGAGGACAAATTAAAGACTACATTCGTCGTCGAGGATGGGGTGTACGCATACAACCGCATGCCGTTTGGATTATGCAACGCACCAGCTACATTTCAGAGGATTATACTCCACATCTTTGATAAAATGTCGGTAGGTAATTTCAAAGCCTTCTTGGATGATTGGTCGATCTATAGTGACAAAGAAAAACATTTAAAAGCTTTAGGCGAGTGCATGGAACGGTGTAGAGCAGCCCGCCTTGCCTTGAATCCGAAGAAATGCAGATTTATGGTACCGCAGGGGAAGTTGCTCGGACACATTGTGTGCAAAGCTGGGTTGAAAACGGATCCTGACAAGGTGCGAGTCATCGTACAGATGGAGGCTCCCGAGAATGTCACTGGAGTAAAGTCTTTCCTCGGCCATGTGGGATACTACCGGAGGTTCATTAAAAATTTTGCCCAAGTATCGTACCCTCTCGACCTACTGACGAGGAAAGGTCAACCATTTGTGTGGGCCGAAGAACAGGAGGGCATTTTAGGAACTGAAGGATCGGCTGATCAGCTCACCCATATTGATGTACCCGGACTGGGACAAGGAATTCCACGTACATGTAGACGCTTCTAATTTTGCCATCGGAGCAACCCTAGCACAAGTGGGAGCGCACGGGCTGGATCAACCAGTATTCTTCGCCAGCCGGCTACTCTCAAAGGCAGAAAGGAATTATAGTACGACCGAGCGTGAGGCATTGGGAATGGTGTACGCCGTACAGAAGTTCAGGCATTACCTCCTCGCCACACCGTTCACTTTTTACGTGGACCACCAAGCTCTGATGTACCTGGTAAACAAACCGATTATCCAAGGACGGGTGAGTAGATGGTTACTACTATTGCAAGAATTTACGTTCACCATCATCGTACGGCCAGGGAAAAGCCATGTTATTGCCGACCAACTATCTAGGATCCGGTCGGGTGAACCTGCAGAGGATGGGGTGAACGAAGACTTTCCGGATGCACATTTATTTCAAATTGCAATATTGCCGTCATGGTACGAGAAGATCGGAGACTATTTGTCCACATCCACATTCCCAAGTGATATGCCACCAGCCGAGAGGAGGAAGATCGTACTGAAAAGCAAGACATTCCAACTGATCAATGGGCTACTCTACAAGATGGGACCCGACCAGATCCTCCGGAGGTGTGTCGTCGAGGAAGAAATACCCGGCGTACTAAAAGAGGCACATGAAGGACTGGCTGGCGGCCATATGGGACCTGATGCTACAGCAAGGAAAATTCTCTTGGTAGGCCTATGGTGGCCGACGATGCACACTGACGCCAAAGAATGGGTGGTAGGCTGCAACACTTGCCAGAGGGTCGGGAAACCATTGAAGCGGGATTTCATGCCACTGCATCCCTCACAGCCTCAGGAGTTGTTCGAACGATGGGGGTTAGACTTCATCGGACCATTGAAGGTGAGTCACTTGCATCGATGCCGATACATTGTGGTCGCTACAGAATATCTGACGAAGTGGGCTGAAGCTCGAGCGTTGCCAGACAATACAGCACAAAGTACGGCAAGATTCATTTATGAGCAGATAGTAACACGGTACGGCATCCCCATTCGGATTACGAGTGATCGTGGAGGGCACTTCGTCAATCATGTTATCAGGTTGATGACGACAGAGTTCCGAATTTTTCACAACTTGTCCAGTCCGTACTACCCACGAGCCAATGGCCAGGCGGAGTCTACAAATAAGGTGCTCGTGTCAGTGATTCACAAATCATGCGGCGTGGAAGAAGCTGACTGGGAAGAAAGGTTACCAGCCGTCCTATGGGCATATCGTACAACGTACAAGGTAACAACGGGCCACACGCCTTTCCAGTTAATGTACGGTCAGGAGGCGGTGATGCCGATGGAATATATGGTACCAAGTCTGAGGATAGCCATGGAGAACCGATTGGGCGATACAGAAAGCTTGAAAGAAAGACTATACCAATTGAATAAGCTGGACGAGCGAAGAGTGATGGCACAGTCGGCAACGGAGAACATGCAACGGCGACGGAAGTATTGGCACGATAAGCATCTCCGACGGATGAATTTCCGACCGGGACAGTTAGTTCTGAAGTATAACGGCCGTAACGAGATCAAGCCGGGGAAGTTTAAAGTTCGTTGGTTGGGACCGTTCCGAGTACGGGAAGTAGGTGACAATGGGTCTATAAAATTGGAAAATCTCGATGGGTCATTGATATTGGAGGCAATCAACGGATCGAAGCTAAAGCCATACCAGGAGAGAAAAGAGAAGAATACAATTGCCATAAACATGTTAGGCTATGCAACAAGGGAAGATTGGCCTATACAAAGTGAAGGTCCGAGAGAACAAGACTGGGGACTAGGAGGTCCTGGTTATGTCGCAGACAATGTCTGGGCAGAATCAAGGCGAGATCAAATAAATGAAGAGAGGTTGGCAGAGAAGCGAGTAGAAGGAATTGCAGTGCCACGAATACACAAACACTTGACCAATGCGGTATTCGGAACCCCTGCATTGTGGCGTCGGATGGGGGGACATTGGCACTATGTAGCCCCTTATGAAGGAGTAAGACGGGGATATATAGCCAAGGACTTGGACGCAGAAGCCCAAGCGGAAAAGGAGAACCAAGCAGAAGAACAAGATGAACTGCAAAAAGATGACGAGGAGGAATGGACTGATGAGCAATGGGATGCTTATTTCGAGAAGAAGGCTCCTTGTTTAAAGACAGTGTTGAAGACAGAAGATACGTTTGTGTCAACAGTAGATGGATATACAGCGGATCTCCTGAAACAAATGCGTCGAGAAAGAAGAAAAATACCAAGGGTTAGGAAGATCGCAACTCAAGATGGACTCTGGAAAATAATTCCTAACCTAGCGGGACCGCCGACAGTACAAGGCGACGATGTTACGTGGTATCAACAGTACGGCGGAAGGTACGTCGACGGAAGTTTTCGAGGTATTGGTCCTGCCCCTTTACTGGATAAATGGTTTGATATAGAATATATAGGAACCTGTTGCGAGGAAGAATGCTATAAACGGCCACCACACACATGTAAATGGTATTACACTTCAGAATTAAAGGTCCCGACACACAGTGAAGTCAGAGGAATAAAGAGAAAAGAAGAGAGAAGGGAGGAGAGAGAAGGTGAACAGAAGTGGAAAAAATTAAAAAGAAAAGAAGAGAGAAAAAGAACGGAAGTGGAAAAAAATAAAAATAAATAGAAAAGAAGCTATGAAAATAAAAGAAAATAACGGAGTAAGAAGAGTATGGAAGAAAAGAAAAGATGAGAAAACTAAAGAAAGAAAAGAAAATGAAGTGGAGAATAAATAATGGAAACAACGGAATGGAAAGGAAGAAGGCCGGAGGAACTGGATGGAAGGTGGAATGAATGGAGGATAACAGTGGTGGATGGACAGTGGAAGGGAGGAAGGAAACACCAGATGGAATAGCCATAAATGAAGGAAGGAAGTGGACGAAGATGGTTACAGGCGTACGGAGAACAGAGAAGGAGAACGTACGGCTTCAGAGAACAGAGAAGGAAGCTGTACGGCAGCTAAGATTTCACACTCAGCACAATCCGCCAGAAGGGGAAATTGTACGGCGTCTGAAGGATTTCAAGGACGTACGGGGTTCTATTTACCAGACAGCACACCAGAGGTTAAAGCCTGTGGAGGACGTACGACATTCACCACTCGTACGGCGCTCAGAATTTGGCATCGTACGGCATCCAAGAGACCTCCAAACCGTACGGTATTGTCACCTTTTCCAGTATTCATTTTATTTGCCTGTGGAAATCGTACGGCCTTTGCAAATTGAGAAGTTGTCAGTAGAAACCGTACGGCCCTTGCCTCTGAAAAAATTTGTCAAGTCTTGCATCGTACGGCTCTTCCACAGTAAAATTGGTGCCAGAATTGAAACCGTACGGCATTTTAGCCTCAGAGAAATCTGTGCGACATTAACACTCCAGAGAAGTCCGTACGGCATCAATTGCCTCAAAGAGGACCGTACGGCATTAGCACCACAGGGAAATCCGTACGACGTCAATTGCCTCAGAGAAATCCGTACGGCATTAGCTCCACAGGAAAATCTGTACGGCATCAGTTGCCTCAAGAAAATTCGTACGGCATCAGCATTACAGGGGGATTCGTACGGCATCAGCTGTATCAGGAAATTCCGTACGGCATCGGCACTGCAGAGGAATCCGTACGGCATCATCTGTTCAGATTCAGAATATTGTCAAACCGTACGGCCTCAGGGTTTCACAGCCGTACGACCATTCATCCAAACTGCACGCCTGCGCATCATTCAGCTCGCGCTTCCCTCTAGCCTCGGCAATTTTGGCAACCGCGTCGCACGCCGGTACCGGGCGCTTTTGGCACTTCGCGCTAAATCACGCTCGCAGTTTTGGTACTCCGCCACCGCGCTCGCCTCAGGGTTATAAAGTCTGGGCTGGAATCGATTAACCCATTGCGGAAAATGATTGGCGGGCAAGAAGGCGATGCAGTACCACCCAAAGGTAGCCTCGGCTGCGAAGAGAAAAAAGATGGAGGCCGATGACACGATGACATGGGAGAACCTGACCGGCAACGAGTGCAAGCAATGGTGGCGAAGCACTCCCGACGACCACTCTCTGAAGGTTGCGCTTCGACACGCTCGGGTGGACAAGGCTGTGCTCGTGCCCTTTTTCAGTTCTCGGGAGTTCGAGCCTTGGCTGAAGGCGATGGTGGAGAACTACTGCAGACATACGCACAAGTCCGTCATTGATTACAGAGGTTGCCAAGTGACAGTTTCATTCTGGCCTCAGGACTTTGAGCGGGTGTTCGGCGTCCCAGCTTCGGGAATAGGGGTTAATAAACCCAAGAAAATGACGCAGGAACACAAAGAACTGCTGGTCAAGCAAGTATGCCGAAGCGACTTGTCAGCCGAAGAATAGCGTACCATATGGAATACTGGCAATCGAGGCCTCCGGAAGAACCACCTAGCGACGGCAGAATGGAAATGTTTGCTTGACCTAATGAAGTGCCGACTCACAGGGGCTAGCCGAGCGTCGGACATTGCCTTATGGCAGGTGGATTTCATGGTCGGACTTCGAGTTGGCCGAGTATACAACTGGGCGAGGCTACTCACAGAGCGGATGAGGGATTTTCTAGCGCAGAGGCATAAGGCCTTCTATATGACTCAGCACGCCATAGCTCTCTTTTTGGATGCCGTGCACACACAGGTGCTCGAGGGCAATTGGGGTCGGGTGCGGCCACTCACTCACCTGGACCCGGGATGGCCTACAGTATTCTACTGGTCGGAACTGGAAGTAAAACAAGCAGGCGAGGGCACAGCCTCGGGGAAAAAGAGGAAACGGAAGGAGGGATCGGTGGAAGAGGAAACATCAGAGGAGGAGGCCTCGGAGGAGAGCGACGCATCTGACAGAGAGGAGCCTATTGACTTATCTTCCTCGCCATCGGAGTCCAGCCCACTGGCCGATGAGGAGGTGTCTGTTGCCATCGGGGGTCAGGAGGCAGGCGAGATTGATATACCAGTATTGCAGCCGGCAGGATTTACTCTCCCGACACCGCTAGCCAGCCAGAGTGCACACTCAGTCACGTTTACCCTCCCTGCTGCGCCAGTTGGAGCCGGGCGGATGTTGAGGGTAGCCGCTTCACTACCGGGAGCATCTCCAGGGTGGGCACCTCTCGCCACCACATCACAGGGGGCACTCACTGTATCGGCGGCAGGTTCCACTGCCTCGGTTGAGATACTGCCAGCGGTTTGTTCTCTCACACCACCGTCAGCATCGGCAGCGACAGGAGTGGCCACCTCGGCAGCAGGAGCTGGAGGAATGACCGAGGCCACTGAGGAGACGACTCCAGCCTCAGGAGCACCTGGGGTAGCACAGATCGACAGTTGGCTGGGATCGGTGGGCCTCACCTTGGACGTGGCCGAGCAGCCAGACCAGCAGGAGAAGAGTCCCTCGGAGGGACAAGGGGACGAGGAGGGGCCGATCATTCACACCCAGCAGAGTGAGACGGCCAGGATCGGCGAAGACACACTTGCACACCCGGAGGCGAGCATAGCAGAGGCACCAGAGACGGCCATTCAGGAGCCTCAGCCTGTAGTCGGGGAGCCGCCCCAAGAGGAGACAGAACATTGTATACCTTCTGATGATGAGGAGAACGAGGAGGGTGCTTCCACAGAGGGCTTTGTCGTGGAAATGTCACAGCCGGACCCGTCGGACCCAGTAGGCACGGTACAGAGATATGTGGAGGAGCTCGAGCACATGGGCAGATTGATGATCCGTGTGGGACAGGTTTCCAGGGACCTGAGGATTGGCCAATCGCCTCTGGTAGGCCAGGAGGTTCACCGCATTCGGGGATTTGTGCAGATGGGGTGTGAGGCGGAGTTTGCACGGATATTTGGCGAGGGGTGGCCAGCAGGAGAGACTCCTGCCATGATGAGAGCCTGGCGGGGTCGGCCACCGAGGCTAGTAGGACGGGATGCAGGCGTCTTGGAGAGTCTATACTACATCGAGCTTGCCTTCCGAGATGTTTTTCTTCTGATGAAGCGCCAAAGATTTTCCACCGAGGTAGCAGTATCTCGCCGAGTGGATGCCTATAGACTTCTTCAGAGGGTCAAGGATGAGTCTACTGCGACCATCAAGAGCATTCAGGATAACTTGACTGAGCAATCTCAGCTTGCCAGTGACAGGGGAGCCCGATTGGACATCTTGGAGCCTCGGGTGGCAGCCTTGGAGGAGGAGGCACAGCAGAAAGAGGCAGCATGGCAACAGAAAATGAGAGCATTGGAGGACCAGTTGGCTGCAAAAGAGGTAGAATTGGCGGCCAAGAAGGCCGAAGCAGAGCAGACAAAGAGCCAACTGATGGAGGCAGCCCGGATGGTGAAGGCGGCGAGGGAGAGGGAGATCCTGGCAGATCGGCAGCTTCGCACACGCACGGAGGAGCTGAGGCGTCTGAGAGCAGAGCATTCTTCCACCACTCCGACGTCATCTGTGCATCCAGGGACGCACTCCCTTCCCCCTACTTCTCAGTAATCTTATCTTGTTGTATGTATGTCGTCTGGAAGACGACTTCCTTTTTGGGGGGGATGATGTTAGTCGGATATTTTACTTGTTGTCGGCCGTAGTTGGCCTCGGTCGTAGTCGGCCTCGGTCGTAGTCGGCCTCGGTCGTACTCGGCAATTGTCAAATAAAACAATAGTTAGTAAAGAATAATAATGTCATGTAATGTCATGTACTCTCGACAAAACATGTTCAGATTAGTGTTAATGTAATGATGTTATGAAACGTCGTGTCGGTTGGTTGTCTAACCACCGCCGAGCGTTATATGTAGTCGGGTGGGAATAGTCGGATGATGCGATGCTGCTATTGATGCTATTATGCTATGATAATAATGAATGAGTTTTGTTGCCGATGATCATACTGTAAGCATTGTGATACTCTTTGTACATGATATTCCTGAGAATGAATAAAGCTTTTGGCATTTTACTATGATATCTTTCCGTTTACTGTGTTATCCTATGTTCTGTTTATTACAAGTTTGCCAGTAGTACGTAGAGTTTAAATCCCATTCCGTAGGCAAACACAAGACTATGATTTACTGATTAAAAAAATTAAATATATAATATAATATACTAATTATATATGAATTAAAATAATAGTTATATTTTATTAACTAATAAGTAATAACAATTAAATAGTTAATTAATATTTAATGTATAGTTAAATAATAAAATATTAAAATTTAATTGTTAATAGCCTAATAAGCTAGTACTAAGCTAATAATATATATCAATGTTCCACGGAGTTTCTTGATGGGGACATGTCCCCTATTAGCGACGGGTTTTAGGGACGAGGGGACCAAGGGTCTAAGTTCAGGGCGGGGCGGGTGGGAGGCGAGGTGATATACGTATAGTACTTGAAAACTAGTTATAAAAAGATGTTTAAGAATTACATTTCAAATTAAACTTTGGAAAATTAGTAAAATAGCAAAATTGCAAATACTAACATTTTAAATACTTGAATACTATTACTAAAAGACTAAAAGTAAATAAAATTTGACAAATGAAATTATCGAATTTGAGATTTCTATTATATCAAAAATATGATATCATAATATCATATCATAAAGATGATTAAAATGAGTAGCATGATACATGAAATGCAAATGTGAGCAAAAATAGAGGAGTTAGAGTGTTTTGTAGAGGTAGTGTGTTTGGAGAGGAGTCCCACAAGCCTTTAGGGCTATGTCTAAGGCACAAATTTTAATAAATTTTAAAGATTTAAAAAAAAAACACTTTTTGACGCTACCCAACACAGGAGATGCTTGGGCATCCGTGAGACGCTCGAGGGACGACTGGGCATCCCTGAGACGTCCAGACGTCTCCCTCGTGCCCATGAAGTTTCTGAAGTCTCGACGGAGGTGGTGGTATGGCGAGGGGATGTTTCCCACTCGTCGCCGCGTCCTCGTCTCTGAAATGCGTGGATTTAGGGGGGGATGCGTCCTCGTGGAACACTAATATATATAATTTGTTTTAAATTTTTAAATATATTTATAAGGTACAACCCTTGTTTTTTGTGTTGGCCACATTATTTAGAAAAAACATGGCCAATGTTAATTTTTTAAAATAATTTGTTAATGAGTCCATCAAGCTTTTAAATACCTCCATTAAAAAAATCAAGGGTCTTATATTTAACTCTTTAAGGAGGGCAGTAGGGCTTATAAATGATTGATACAACCATTCATTATAGAGAACTTAGAAAACATAGCCATTCATGAATCATTACAAAGAGAATGGAGTCATTTGTGTATCATTATAGGGAAAACACAACATTACTAGGGAAAATAAAAATATAAAAAAATTACATAGCTTGAATCAATTTTTTTTATTGGGGACCTTGTGTCATCTTGGGGTGACCCGATGCCTCCCAATGTCTTCATGTAATGTCCCTTCTCGATCACGATCTTTCCAGTGACCGTTGGCTTTTTTCGGAAACCCGAAGGCTAGTCGGAAGGTAAAATTAGGGTTTCCTATTTTTAAGGATGTCTTTGCTCGGAGTTGGTGGATTCAATGGCGGATTCTTTCTGGGTTTTCAGAGAGCTTCGCAGTGGTATGTTCATTTCGGCATTCTAAGCATTTTCAGGAATTTACTATTTTTAGTAAATTCTATTTCTGGCAGTTTTACAGTTGAGTTCAGCGTGGTTGACTTCCTACTCCAGTTTGGTCAGTTGACTTGCTCATTAATGGCTTCAGGGCACATTTGGAGAGATAAGTGAGTTATTTAATTAAAAAGGTCACGTTTAATGTTATATTTTAACGTTGACCCCCTTGGCCTAGTCTATTGACTTTATGTTGTTTTGAAAAGTGGTCTTCTTGAGGGTGGCGCCTTCATTGAAGATTATTTTATATTTTACCCAAAGTCAAATCAAGATATAAGGTGGACGCATTTATTAAAGTATTGAATTTATTTAAAAAGTGAATATTGAACTTGAAGGAAAAGGACGCCATCTTTGAGGAGATTAGGGTTTTTGACTTTGAGAGGAGTTTAGGGTTTCGTGAAGTCAACCAGAAATTATAAAAGGAAGACTTGGATCATCATTTGGGGATCTTTTGTCTACAGTATCGTTATGCTGCCGGTTTGGCTCTGGAACTGCTTCGAGGAATGAAGGCCTCCTAGCTCGGGCATCGCTTCTTGTTTGCAAGACAACAACTAGTGGTGATTCAGTCTATTGTGTGAGTTGCATTTAGTTTGTGCATTGTATTCAGCTTATTGCATTGTTAGATCTGATTGGCAAATTAGTGGTTTTCAGCATTTTGTATTATTTGATACAGCAGATCCATGTTTTAATTCATAAGTCAAAAAACAACAAAAAAATCATTCTGGGTATTGCATCAATCTCTGAGTTTGTTAAGGGCGTCCATTTTCTCCAGTTTATAGAATTTTTAGAGAAGCTTTGAATTTTTAAGAAGACGAACTTCTTGCTGGCCGTACCACTTGACCTTGCATAGATTTCCGTGCAAAATTAAATATTGGCAATTCGGGTCTGTTTCTTGCATTCATTTTAGGCGCCAACTCATTAGCTGTGTTTTGCATCTAAGAATAGGTTATTTGGGTAAGAGATGAATGAGTTATGAGTCATTCAGTGAATCTCTATGTTGCTGGTTGAAAGTTGAAAAGTACAGATCTGTCATAACTGTTCACAGAAATCTGCATCTTCTTATTGGGATTTGGTGTTGAGGTTTACTTAAAGGCTTTGTAGCAGATTTATTGTTGAATGCACCATTTGAAAGGCATATGATATCTTGACATTGCAGGCAATAATTATCTATTGTAAGCTGGTAGTAGTACTGACCAGTTGTTCTTTAATATTGCTTTGTCACGATTTGTAATACTCATTCTTACCTTCAGTAATTGTTTGTAATAGTTACATCTCCGCCCTATGGTAGCTACTTCCCGCTTTGGGTTAGAAAGCACATTCTGGGTGTTGAGTCCCTTTCAGCAATTCTGTTATTTCCTTCAAGCATTGTTATTTGTAATCACTCCGCCATATGGTCGCCCCTCACTCCATTCTGGATTGGGTAGCACATACTTGGTGTCGAGTTCCCTTTCAGCAATTAGAGTAGAAGATCCTCTGACCATATGCTCGCCATCATCGGCGCCATTCTTGGTTAGAGTTCCTGCATAAGCAATTTGTTTTAGATCCTCTGACCAATGCTCACACCTTGCCCACATCGGGATCCTGGTGTACATTCTGGTTAGAGTTGCTTTTGCACGTTTTGGTTTATCTTCTAACCTTAACGGGTGCATTGTTGTAATCTGAAAATTGAAAAAAAAAAAAAAAATCTGGCTCGGAATATTTCACTTCAACAAGTGGAGATGCCTAAGAAATGCTTCCTATGATGGGGATGTCCTAGGAACATCTCCTACCTAGTGGTGGAAGTGTTAGCATGAAAAAGGGATTTTTCCTTTCCATCTCAACATATTAGGGATGCCCCCATCTATAGGGACGACTTTTTTAGGGAGGGTGCGTCCCTATGGAAAACTATATTTTTGTGTGCTTGAATTTTAAGGCAACATTACTAGAGTTAGTGCACATCTCCTTCACATCCTAGGTAAAGGCGTCGGCTCATGTGGCATGTTGTCACTTAAACAAAGGGAAAACAGTAACAATGATGAACATGACACACCACTTGTACTACACCATATTGCAACAAAGCCCAAGGGTAAATGTAGGTGACAAGTTCTCCCAATGTTGTGACCTGAATTTTAATGTACATATGAAAAATGAGGTAGATGATGCCATTGGAAAATTCTTCTTTGCTAATGGCATTCCATGTTGCTTTCTCCTTATTATAAGGAGGTTGTGGATAAGATTATAAGAGTAAGGCCTTCATATGTGCCACCAGGGCAGATGAAAATGAGGACCGCAATCTTGGATAAGAACTATTCAAAGATTAACATTGTTTTGGAGAAAATAAAGGCTAAATGGATCACAAGTAGATGGAGCACTATCATGGATGGATGGATGGAATTAGGCATTGTCCATTCATCAATATCATGTCATGTTTATAGAGTCGTTACTTCCTTAGGGCTGTTGATTGCTCAAGGAACTATAAGGATGCAGAGTATTTGTTTCACATCGTTAGAGATGCTATTAAGGAGGTTGGCCTTGAGATTGTGGTGTAAGTCATGATAGATGCGGCCAATGTGTGTAGAGCAGTTGGGGAGTTGGTTGGGGTGGATTACAAACATATGTAGTGGACTTCTTGCTATGTGCATGCTATGAACACTACACTCGAGGACATGGGGAAATAGACTGGATCAAATAATTAGTCCTTGATTGGCTAGCTTGCCACCAAGTATTTACTTCTTGTAATTCTTGTTGAACAAGCGGATGATTTACTTTCATGCACTTGGTTTGCTTACTCACCCCATTGAAGAAGTGGTAGCTTAGAAATTTAGTAATTGTAAGCCTTACCACCATATGCTCTCACCTTGCCCACATCGGGATCTGGGTGAGCAAAAAATGGAAGGTGTTTACTTTCAGTTAGCTTGATTTCTAGTTAATACAAGATCCCCTTTTCACCATATGCTCTCACCTTGCCCACATTGAGATTTAGGTGATTAGAAAGTGGAGGGTTGCTTATTCAATTGTTTATCATTACATTTTGGCTAACACTAATGGGTGAAGTTTTTGGAAAAAATTGGTGTGGTTATTACAGTTTGCTTCTTCTTTGAGTCTTATTTTTGCTCCTTTGAGGGTGTTTACTCCCTCTTTAAAAACCTGCTCAACAATTAGAGGCTTCAAAGTTCAAACCATTCTTAGTTGCAACAAAAGGGATGACATATTTACCTTTGATGGACTGATTTTCCAAAATTGGTGGCTTGTGCTCCTTGTCCTTACAAGCTTTCTTTATCACTGCACATATGGAACATTCCCTAACCTTTTGTACACTTCCAAAATATCCCAAACCCACATGTTGAGGCATTACTACAACCTCTGTGGGATGGACCGTAGTTAGGCACTCTTTCCAAGTCCTTTTCCAAAATAACCCATCTTGGTTAATATCTTAAAACCAATTCCTTCAGTATGACTTTCAAACTACCAAAAATTTCTGATGGGAAGGAATAGAGTTTGATGGAGTATTCATTGTGCATACCTTAGTTTGGGTTTGTGCATCTTGCTTGGAAGATCCTTTTTTCCTCCACTTTTTTACCATCACCTTGCGACATCTCTTCCTTTGGTTGTTACGCTTGTGGCAGCTCTTCATAATGCCCATGAGGAAGTGGGTTTGTGCATCTTGCTTGGAAGATCCTTTTTTCCTCCACTTTTTTACCATCACCTTGCGACATCTCTTCCTTTGGTTGTTACGCTTGTGGCAGCTCTTCATAATGCCCATGAGGAAGTCTCTACAACTTGTCAACCTGACTTGTAATTTTTCATTTGCTTCTTGCAAAGATTGCAACAAATTCCTCAATTGTTTATTCTCCAAATGAAGTAGTTGATTATCTCCTAGCTCTTGAAGTCTTTCCCTCTTTAGGGCCTTTCCCATGGTTGTGCTCTTGCAACAACAAACCTACACTTTGGCAATCAAAAGGAAAACAATTACACACACAATATGGTGTTAGCAAACCTTTAAACACAAGAAGAACCACTCTAATACTACTTGAGCAATAAACAGAAATGGAAATTCCACTCTACTGTCATAAACAATAGATCCTTTCCAATTTAGTGTTGTTCTAACTCCCATGGCCAAATAAATAACACAAAACACTAGAAATGGATGTATTCACAAGCTCCTAATTGGCTGTCATCTCATATGATTGCTTAGTCTTGCAACTCATCACATGAACAAATACATGCTTCATACTTTCAACTAATGTGCCTTAGTTGTTGGAAGCTAATTGACAGCTCTCCCTATTTGCAAATTAATAAATTATCTATTTAACTTGCAAGAATTGATAAACATGCAATTTACATTCAAGCATCCACACAATGGAGAGAGTAAATCCAGCAAGCAAATCCACATATGTGCATTCTTACAAGCTTGCAGCCCATCGTAGGCCAATTGGGATGCCAAATCAATATGCGGACATCCTCACATTTGGAATGCCCTTTTCAACCAAGTGGCAAAGTGTCAAAATGAACACCAATGCGCCAACTAGTACTATGCACCATCAAACTAATTGATACAACCTTGAGCCAATGCACATCTCAGCCCATCTACTCTGAAAATGGCAAATGAGGGATTGAAAATGTCTCTTAAATGGTCCCCCTCCCAACTTGGGAAGTCACAAGAACATTTAATCATGTTTTGGGCTCAAACTAGATGCCCACACAACAAGAATATGAAGACAAAACACTTCCTTGTTGCTTCCTCCTCTTGCATGTTCAATTGGGACAAAACTGCCCCAGCAATTGTGAAATTGTGGCTTTTCATTAGGAGACAATTGGGAGTCTGGCCCTTTTCAACAAGGAGATTACAAAATCATCACTTTTTCAATAGTTTTTGTCATCCAACTTTTGCATACAAAGTCGAAATGAGATGTCATTTGTTTTTAAAGTGCATAATCTTTTGACAAGAATCTGAATATATAATAATATTCAAGTTTTGATGCCATCAAAGTACTATTTTTGCCCCTACAACAAAAACTGCATTTTGAGGCCAACTCTAGCCAAAACAAAACATTGAATCAAAATATCTTTGTGCCAAAGTCCATTTGAGATGTGCTATTCCAATTTGAACCCTCCAACATCAAACTCTTTGATTCTATATTTGGATCATCCTGGGTAGCTTTGGTGATCTGTGTGCGAATTGCATTTGGCAACTCTTCAAGCTGCTTAGAGATTTCAGTCATTACCCACTCAATCTCGGCTACAAGTTTTTGACCTTGTGAATCTAGAACCTATAATTTATCAATTAAGCTTTCATCATCAAGATGGCTTTGGAGTGCTTCAATTTTCACATTCTTTTCTTTTAGGATGGAAGGAATCCAAGTGTGACATTGAACTGAAGCATGACGAAGCTTTTAGTCAACTACTAAGTGTGTCTTTCTAAGCTTGAATCATTGTGGCTTGGGTGTGATTAATTAACTCTCGTACAATTTCCCTCTTGACCTCTTGCACTTTTTCGTGTGCTTCATATTTTTGACGCAATTATTCTTTCATTTTTCTCTTCTGTATTTTGTTGTGTGAGTTCTTTAAATCTTAGTGTAAGTTGGAGTGGTAGTTTTACCAAGGCACATAAATCCTCTATGTTCCTTCACAACGGGTTGATAGCCATGGCAGGTAAAGTAGAAATGAGCATTGAATTGGGTCATGCTACAAAGATTCTTTGGTGGAGGGTCACTAGCTGAATGCACACATTACCAACTTGCTTTGTGTGTCTAGCTTTCTCAGCCTCATGAGCTAATTTTCTATTGCATCACAACAAGGTGAGCATTTTTCAATCAAGTTGGCATTGTGATTTTGCCAGCTAGGTATCCCTCTTAGCAAACTGTGTTTTTTGCAGATTTGGCCCATTCAATAACACTTTCAACCATTGACTTCATGTGGTCTTTGATGTTGTGTTCTGTAGCATCCCTAGCATTGTTAAGGTGCTTGAATAGACTCTAAAATAGCCATAATCCTCCCAAATCTACATTGGGCAATACATTAGGTACCAATACAATGGTTGAGTCGTCTCTAGATAGTTACTCAAGGTCAACAATCCCATGTGCTATACCAAAGGTATGTGAAATGCCTCCTTCAAAAAGTGTTTTTAGGAAAGTGGTCACAAATGGGTCTTGCTCCTTTTCATCTATATTTTACATTGCCTCATCACCTGGTCACTCGTGCACTCAATTATGGGCTCCCGTATGACCATCCTAGGGAGGGATTTTGTATTTCCATGTAGTAGGGAGCTCTTCTCCCATTGGGTGCTTGGTCCTAGCTTCATGATTGGTCTTTGCAACCTTTGGTTGCATGATAATGCTGTCAAAACTTTGTGAATATTCTGTCATCAAGGCTTGTTGATGCTCTTGCAACTCATTCTCTACACTCCTTAATGTAGTCTCTCTCTCTAGCTTCTTGGTGCAATCCTATGTGATGCTTAGCCTTGAAGATGTGTATCCAAATTAATACCATTGAGATCATGTTGAATGAGAATGATTTTTACATAGCAGGGATGTCTTTAAGTATTTATAATTTTTCCCCAAAATTGAACACACAATCATAAACTAAACCTTTGATTAGCGTTAGCTCCAAATGCAAATCAGCATGTAAAGTAACTCTAACCAAGAATGTTCACCAAGATCCCAATGTGGGCGAGGTGATAGCATATGGTCAGAGGATCATTAGGAATAAACTGAACTGAAATTACAATTCATCTGCTGAAGCAGGCATCCACAAGCAGTGGGAATACTCCACTTATTTAGTGGGTGAGATTATTACATTATTAAGGCGGCAAGCCAACCATTAAATCCACTCTTCCACTTATTAACGTGGGGGGAATACTGTCCACACAACCATTTATAACGTGGGGGGAAATTACAAACAAGATATATGTTTATTCTAAAACTCAACCACTCAATTGTGGGAGTATAAAACAGATATAAAATTGCAGCAAGTAAAGGAAGAGCTGTTAGTACTACTAACTAGCTTTACAAAGAATAAGAACAACTGCAAATAGAATAGATAATCTTCCAAAAACATTAAATAGTTAGAGTATCACTTCCTCTAACATTTACAATGATATAAGATGAAGAATTGAAGCTCAAACCAGCATTATATCAAAAACTAACAAGTCTGATATAAAAATCTGCAATCTGGAAATGTCTATCAGCAAACAACAAACTCATAAAAATGATCACAACTCCTTCTAAATACCTCCGAATAAGCTGGAATGTTTTGCAAAGACCTTCTAGGAGGATGGAGCCCAAACTCAAACTACAAAACTGCATCAAAACTCAAGATATTATTCTTGCACGAATCCCAAAGCACTCATGAGATGGTACGGCCCTGTAAAGGGGCGATTTCTCTTGGAAAAATCAGAAACTTGGAATTAAAATCTGAAAACCTCCAAATATGGTCGCCACTATCATAGAAATGCAATGATCAAATACCCATAACCAAAATAAATTCATACCAAAAGCTGTATGCAAAAACCACCTTCAGCTATGACTATATCAGCAACTTCAAAATTGGAAATTTCATCAAAATCTTCAACTATTGAGCTCAATCTACTAGTTTGATTTGAGAAGCGTAAATGACAACTGGGTGTTGTATTTCAAACCACGAAATTGGATTGGAACTAGGAGGTAACATCCTCAGAAGTATTAAACAAGTTGTCATTTCGTGATAACATTAACTAAACATTTTGATAATCAGCTCTTCAAGCAATATATAAGCTTTAGTTGGCAAAATGAAGCAACAAGAACTCTTCAAATTCCAAGAAGTTGAATCACTTCAACTTCCAAAAGGGACGCCACCTTTTTGCCTTTTACTTTTTGAAATAATAAAATATCATTCAACTTCCCTTTTAGGCATCCATTTCATATTGCAACAATAAAGCATTTATTAAATAATTAAATGCTCACTTGACCCCTTTATGTCCCTTTCTTTAAAACAACTTGAAGTCATCAAGCCTAGGCGTGGGGTACAACTTCAAGACATGAAAATTGACTAAGTCTGAAACTTAGTCCAAGGAGATAACCAAATACAATGCCCAAGCTGCAACTGATGAATTGCTAAAGCCATGGCTGACAAATGCCAAGCCCAGAACCTTTGGCGCAGAAAGCATTGAATTGTCAGGATGAATCTTTGTAAAAGATAGACTTGCTAAAATAGCATTGCTATAAATAGTGATGCACAACATCCTCACGAGCGCCAATGGCGGTATACGAAAGAAACCCTAGTTTTATGTGACAGCCTCTGGTTCCGGAAATAGGCTAAATCCAAAGAAGAGTGTAGGCCAGAAATGGGGACATTACGGTCTTTTAGGTCAATGAGCGCCTAATGGAGTTTAAGTTGAGGTATGTATATATTAGATTGTTTGTAAAGGGGTGCCAAGCATTTCTATGCACACATAGATTCAACAATCTCCTCGTTGAGCAAGTATGAGAGGCGTAGTCTCTTTGTCATGTAGCTTCTAGAAAAATCAAGTAGGTGCGGTGCCTATGCTTGAAGAGATTATGCTGGGGTATCTGCCATTGGTTTTAGATGATGCCATTGATTTAATGTGGAGCATTAGGGCATGCACTCATTGGGTATGTTCTGTACCAGGCTGAACCATTGTGATTGTTCATTTGTAGGGGTACATTAGTTGAAAATTTGGTGTACAAGCAATTTCTTAGTTGGCTCTATATTCTTTTCAAGAGGTGTCCCATATTGAATTGGGTTGTCTGAGATCAACCAATGTTGTAGTAGAAAGTCTCACCATGATCCCAAAGGCTCTTGTGTACTTGGTACAAATCATTGGCAAGGAATGTCAAGAAATTGAAAATAGTACTAGAGCATCTCGTATCCCCCTATACACAATGGTTGTCATCTTTCCTTGCCTTGATTCCCTCATTGAAATGAAGGTATATGAGCAATGTGCACCTAATAATGTGCATTTGCTCAACCAAAATTCCACCTTCATGCATAGTTCATAAAACTCTTGAGTTGTTGAGTACTCGGAGTTTTTTTTTGCCCACACAAGTTTTACAAGTTTAACATGAGTTTTTCTTGTGGGTTTTGTAGGTTTAACATGTTGAATGGTCAAAAATAGCCAAAATTTTTGTCCCATATAATATTGGCTTCACATACCAACACAACTTTGAATTGTTATATGGCGGAGGAGGAGTCATTACCATCTACCAGCAAGGTGGAACCACAGGCCTAATCTTCTACGCCAAGTAAGGAGCCAAATTGAGTGCGAGGATGTAATGTCCCCATGTGCGGTTGGGTGTCTCTTGACGGCCATGTTTCTGTGGGAGTTTGCGTAAGACCCCAAATTCTTCGGTGGTGGCTTCGGTGGTGTAAGATTCCTCTCTAGTCATCACCCTTAACACCTTGGGTAGCCGCCCTCACTACAAGGCCAGTCTTTTGGTGTAGTGGTTGGGCCTTAGTGGTATCAGAGCCGAGGTCGAGACCTGCGGAGCGTGGTGGGCTGTAATGTCCTTGTGTGCGGTTGGGGTGTGTCTTGGCAGCCACGTTTTCATGGGAGTTTGCATAAGACCCCAAATTCTTTGGTGGTGGCTTCGGTGGTGGAAGATTCCTCCCTAGTTGTCACCCTTAACACCTTGGGTAGCCGTCCTCACTACAAGGCTGGTCTTTTGGTGTAGTGGTTGGGCCTTAGTATCAAGCATAAGAGGATTGAGTTTGTATATTTTGACATGGAAGAGGTAAAGAGGTCTGAAAAGATGAATGAAGAATGGATGCAAAAAGCCAAAGAGGCTAAATTAGTGGCTGCCAATGTAAGACATCATCTTCAAGAAGTCAAAGAAGAGGTCAATCTCATCAACATAGCAAGGAAAAAAAGGATAGATAACATTAGAAGACTCTTTATTCAAAGAGAGGATGAATCTGAAAATGTACATTGTTCTAATGATGGTGATGAGGTTTGTCAATTGAAGGACTTGGTAAAGATTCCAAACATGAAGAAACAAGAATAGTTTGAGGCTTCTTCATGTGAGGCTGAAGTTGTTTGTAAACCTAAAAGTCTTCATAGCTTGGAGACTCAGTTGAAGGTGAATGAGGATGAGATTATTGCAGCATTATCTCATCATGATAGGATGCACAAATGGATTGAGGATCATCTTTGGGCGGTTCAGTTAGAGAGAAGACAAAAGGGGATTGGAGCAGAGTCTTTTCATGATGATTTGCAAATTATCAAAGAAGGTTTGGAGACAATGAAGTCAAATTATTTGAACTTTCTTTTAGATTGTGACCTCCTTCTTAACCTTGTTGAGATATACTTAGATGCTTTGATGAGGAAAGAAGGGGAAGCTGATAAGCTCTCTCATGGGCTGGTGGTCACTAGGGATTCCTTGATGAGTACTCAGTTGGCTCTTCAGGATTCTGAGATGCATGTTGGGTGTTTCCAGCAGCAAGAGTTTGAGACTTGGACTCTAGGGGGTATCAGAGTGGCACAGTGGAAGTCCATTGGTATTGAGATGGAGGGACTTCCAGTTTATTCATGTGATTCAGGTGGAGATTGTTTTTGGAGAGTTTGGATGCATGAGGATTATTATTGCAGTACTTGGAGTCAACATGGTGGGGCAGATATACAAGATTGGGATCCAGGAGTTCTCTTGTTGGATAGTTGGCCTCATAGATTGATAGGACTTCACACTGACTGGAGCTTCAACTATATTTAGTGGATGTTGGTTGGAATTCTTCTCAGGATTATTTGGGATCCAGGTGGTTGGTGGACAGGCACAGATGAGTTGACATTCGGGGATCAGATGATGTGGCAGTTGAGTTGGATTGGCAATTGCGGATTGCTTGAGGGCAAGCAATCTTTAGGAAGGGAGGACTGTCATGTCCCCGAGTTGGAGGTATATTAAATTAATTATTTATTAAGTTATTCCAATAAAATATAATATCAAAAGGGATAACTTATTATTTAATTAATTTAATATTAAAGTGACTTAAGTGACTTAAAAATAAAATAATAGAATAATAAAAGTCACTTAAGGAATAAAATAATATTCTTCTAGAAGCTTCTTGAAAAGGCATTGAGAAATCTATTTAAGAAGCTGTTAGCTAAGCATTTGGACACACTTGATTTGGAATTCAGTACTCATTACCTGCGTAGTAAGAAGCTGAAGCTCAATGCGCTCAAGGGTTTGAAGACTCTAGAGTGCCAAGTTCAGTTGTGAAAGATCAACCCTAGCTGGAGTTGAGAGGAGATACTTAAGTCTCTTTCATTATGCCAAATTTTGTGGCCAAGGGCCAAATTTGTAGAAAAGAATTTGGTGACATTTTGCTGGTTTGATCATCAAGTACCTCAGTTTGGGACAAGGACAATTTTGTAGGAGTTTGGTAGGCAAGAGAAGCAAATCGATTTTGTTAGCAAGAAGGGCAATATGCAGTTACATGTTGAAGAACGAATTCCATGAATGCTGGTTTGATTTTGATAAGGAGGCAGATAAAAAAATTCGATTCTCATCTAGGAAGGGTCGCTGGTCATCAAGGAGAGTAGGCGCTGCAGTTGGGAGGTCAAAGGTGTCATCTGCAAAGAGAATCGATTCATTTTATGTTGGCAGCCAGCACATTACCAGGTTCTCTATTTTGTATCAGACTTGCATTTGTTAGTCAGTCTTTCATTAGGAGTCTTTGGCAGTCACATAGTACTCAAGCAGCACTCAAGCATTGTAATCTCAGTCATATATTGTTGCATTTGTATCGCTGCCTCAGAACAGCAGTTTGGCAATATAATTTCAGTCAAGTCCATGAACAAAATATCATGTGTAAAAGTCTGTTTGCATAACATTTCCAGACTGTAATTAGCTTCATTTTCATTGCAATATCATATTGGAGAAATAAGAAGGTTGACAGTAAAGTGTTTGACAAAATATCTTCTAGCTGTAGGTGTTGATTTGCATAAGTCTAGGTCATATATATGCACTTGAAAAATGCAAAAAGACTTGCATTGCATCTTATTTACTTGTTAGATATCTTAGCATTCATTTCCAAGCACTCTTGCATCATTGGCAATCATCAAAACCAAAACACAACAAACTGAAAGTTCAGAACAGCAAGTTCAGACCTTACATGACAACTGTTTGGCGAAATGTCCAAAGCATAAAAAGGTGAAAACAAAGTCAGATTTTGCTTGGGACATTACAAAGGACCATACCATCTACCCCCCAATTTTTCACTAGGTTGGGGAAGAGTAAATTGTAAAAGCTTGTAATTTTTTAGTTGCCTAAATATGAACTTTATGATGATGATTTTTAGA
The DNA here is from genome assembly GCA_007258455.2 of Sequoia sempervirens. Lineage (NCBI taxonomy): Eukaryota > Viridiplantae > Streptophyta > Pinopsida > Cupressales > Cupressaceae > Sequoia > Sequoia sempervirens. The sequence goes on from VDFB02048328.1 coordinate 124,989, forward strand.
GACAATCATCATAAATTCCTAATAGTTATCAGTTATTACCTATCTATTGTATCCACCATCCGGCTTCGCATGATGACACAATTTTGTAATCATTATGTATTCAAGAATCAAATTTAATAAAATAACACTTCCTCATGGTTTTTTTAGACTCATTTGATACATTTTGTAATTGAATTTTGCAAAAAAAAGTGTTTTTTTAAGAAATTTATTTTAAGTTGTTAAGTTTTTCCCAATTTTTTGTTGAGTAAAAGATTTTGGGCTTGCCAAGTACTCTTTGAGTCCAAGTCTGCGAACTATGCCTTCATGTGCTTCGTACCCAAATTAAGGACAATGTCATTGGACCAATTGTCTAGAAATTTGATGAGGTTTGTGAGGGGTCAACATCTTTTGCATACATTTGTTAGAAGAATGTGTTAATTTGGTAAAATAATGAGATAGATATTATTATAAAAGAGCCTTGCTCTTATAGACTTTACAAACCCTTCAAATTAGGGAGAAGATTTAGTTAATCGAAAGAGTTAACTAAACGTAACTTAAACAAACTTAAAGCTAAACAAAAGAGTTAACTAAACGTTAACTAAAGCAAACTAAAGCTTAGTCTAAGTTAACTACAAGTTAACTTACAATTAAATAAGGACTAAATAAAGCTAAGATGACCATTAATATTACATTTAATATTTAATACCCTCCCTTAATGGTCATCGTACAAACAAAAAACTAAGTCTACCCATATTGTGCCGGTCATCAAAATGCAAAGTGTGCAGACTCCTGCTTAGTCTGCTCCACTACGTGAGTACTTTGCTGAGATGCTTCCTGGTTGGACTTCCGCTTTCTGCGATACCTCAATATATGACCAATCTTCCCACAGTAATGGCAAGTAAAAGACTTCTTGGAGCCCTCCTTCGAATCGTCTCGTCCTTTCTGCTGAGTGGACTTGCCTTTGCCAACATCCTTGGCAGTAAATGCTTGTTCAATAGTAGGAGACTCACTATTGCTCCCAAACTGCTTTCCACTGATCCTGCTGCAAAAGCTTGTTGCACATCTCATCAAACTTCAAGTCAACATTGGTGGATGTAATGTTGAGCGTTTTGATGAAGTGCTCTTAGAAACGTGGCAAACTTTTCAAAGTGATCACCACCATATCCTCCTCTTCTATCTTATGACCAATGGCTTCCAATTGATCACAAATATTTTTTACTTTCATCAAGTGCTTCTAAAAAGATATTTGGTCATCCATCATAATAGAAAAGAGCATATTCTTCAAAAAGAAAGCCCTTCCCTTGTCTGAGGTCTCATGAAGATTTTTCAAATGCTTCCAGATCTCCACAGCAGATTTACCAAATGGTATTTCTAGTAACATGTCATTGGCGATAGATAATTTAAGAAGCATGACCGCATCCCTATTACTTCCATCATACTTTTCTTGATCCTTCCCTGCAGTAGTGGGACGAACTTCTGTACCAAGAACAAGCGCATCCAAACATTAGTACTCAAAGATGGTAAGCATCCTCTGCTTCCACGTGTTGTAATTCTTTCCATTGAACCTTTGCGAACTCTCCAACATAATATTGGACAAAGATGCCATCCCTCCTGTTTTCCAAAGCAAAAAGCGAGGTAACTCTATGATTAGCTGGCACAACTCACGATTTTTCAAAAATCGTCTTGAAAGAGGCTCAGAAATTGTAAGATTTTTGTAGAAAAACCCTAAAAAACTCTAAAAGATTTTCAAAATTCTGTGTAAATTTTTGAAGAAAAAATTTCAAAAACTATACAAATTTTTTATTATTCTAGAAATTGTCAAAACTGGCTCCAAAAAGACTTTTTTTTCAAACTGCCATGAAATATCATAAAATCACCTCAGAAAAATTGGCACAAAATTCAATACATGGATTTCAAAGTAAATCTGCTGGCGTGAAAAACGAGGTATGAATTTCGAAGTACCCAAAAAAAATCTGAAGGCAACCCAAATTTTTTTTGAAAAACCCACAAAGAATTTGCACTCAGAATAAAATTTCGGCTTGAAATTGAGGATGAAAACCCTAGCCGATTTCTCAGAAACCCTAGTTGCTGTCGTTTTTTAGAAAAATCCAGAAAAACAAAGAGGCAAAATACATAGGTTGGAGACCACAAAGATTGCAGAAATATGCCTTCAAACAGGTTGATGAAACCCTAGCCATTGCAGGTGTAAGCAAAGGCGATTATCTGAAGCTTAGAAAATTGTGGACAAAGAGACACAGAGGTTGCGGAATGTAGAACAAACACTAGCAGGAAAACGAACTTCAAAACCCTCAAAATCGTGCCAAAAATAACACCAAATCGCGTGCCCAGGAAGGAGTTAAAATGCATCCAGAAAAATGACCAAAACACGACAAAAAATGGTGTAGAATAGAGCCCAAAATGCCACAACACGCGGCCAGAGAAAGTTCAAAAACGCATCCAAGTACAGAGATAGAAGTCACTCAAAAGTTTGAAGAAATCGTGCCTCAGAAACATACGATCAACAGGTAAAAGAGACGGATTTTTCAGACAAAAAATGCAAGTTAAAGAAACCCGCGATTTTTAAAATCGTGTCTCTTCTATCCTCCAAACCCTTCAATTTCTCCAGCACACAAGATCCACAATCTCGTCCAACAAACCCTCAAGAATCTGCTTGAAAAAATATCCACAATTTTTCCTCTTAAAAAATACAAAAATCTTCAAAAGAAAAAATCACAAATTTCAAACCCTGCCTAAAAAAAAATCTGAGTTTATGTCTCATTACCCTAGCTTTGATACCATGTTAATTTGGTAAAATAATGAGATAAATATTATTAAAGAAGAGCCTTGATCTTATAGACTTTACAAACCCTACAAATTAGGGAGAAGATTTAGTTAACTTAAAGAGTTACTAAACGTAACTGAAGCAAACTTAAAGCTAAACAGAAAGAGTTAACTAAACGTTAACTAAAGCAAACTAAAGCTTAGTCTAAGTTAACTACAAGTTAACTTACGACTAACTAAAGACTAAATAAAGCTAAGATGACCATTAATATTACATTTAATATTTAATAGAATGAATGCACAAAGTTTGAGAGAATTGGATGCCACACATTTCAATGAGTGTGGCTTCCATTTATTATTGAATGGGATAGATACAAAGTGGTTTTGATTTAATTGTAAGTTACTTTATAATCATAACTAATGTCACTTCTTAAGAGTAGTTTGCTGATCTAATGACTAAACCTCCTGGTGCTATTATCTTTATCAAATTTCAGGACAAAATTGGAGTTGCCTTTGGTTTAGTCATTAGGGGATATTAGATGTAATATATTGTTAGACAAAATGTTAGAATACACTTTGTACACAAGGATTTATTTCTTATGTTAATGATGTAATAACATCACATTAGTTGTGTTCATAAAGTATCTTACAATTAAGTTACAACCACTTTACAGCTTCCCAATTCAATAATAAGTACAAGCCACACATTGAAGTTGACGAGGACGTAGTTATACTGAGAGCGGGGGGTGAATCAGTATAACAACAATCTTTACTTTTTCAAACTTTAATACCACAAACATATTAATTGCACACTAACAACAATATAAGATGCAACAACACAAGTAGAACACATGATTTACGTGGAAACCCTTACGAGAGAAAACCACAGAAAAATATTGCTTATATAAACTCTTCTTACAACTTTGTAGGCACCAACCTATACGAGACACCAATCCCCACATACAAAAATTTGAGGCACCAACCTATTGGAAGCACCAATTCTTGTTTTGTAAATTATTAGATCATTTTATTAACATAAGAGCCAAGAATACACATATTACAATGATAGGCAACCAACAATCACAGAGACATGATTTTAGCCAAAACGGAAAATAATAGAAGTAACATGAGTTACAAAGCTAAATTAAAGGAAGGTGATAGCAAACAAAAGCTAAAGAGTAAATAATGCTAAGATGACGATTAATATTACATTTAATACTTAATACCCTCCCTTAATGGTCATCATACAAACAAAAAAAACTTAGTCTACCCATATTGTGTTGGTCATCAAAATGCAAAGTGTGCAGACTCCTGCTCAGTCTGCTTCGTTACGTGAGCACTTTGCTGAGATGCTTCTTGGTTGGACTTCTCATCAGCCAACTGCTTTCTACAATACCTCTGTATATGACCAATCTTCCCACAGTAATGGCAAGTAAAAGACTTCTTGGAGCCCTCCTCCAAATCACCTCATCCTTTCTGCTGAGTGGACTTGCCTTTTCCAACGTCGTTGGTAGTAAATGCTTGTTCAACACTAGGGGACTCACTGCTGCTCCCAAACTGCTTCTTCCACCGATCTTGCCGCAAAAGCTTGTTGCACATCTCATCAAACTTCAAGTCAACATTGGTGGATGTAATGTTGAGCATTTCAATGAAGTGCTCATAGGAACGTGGCAAACTTTTCAAAGTGATCACTACCATATTCTCCTCTTCTACCTTACGACCAATGGCCTCCAATTGATCGCGAATATTTTTACTTTCATCAGGTGCTCCTGCAAAGACACTTGGTCATTCATCATAATAGAAAAAAGCATTTTCTTTAGAAAGAAAGCCCTTCCCTTGTTTGAGGTCTCATGAAGATCTTTTAGATGCTTCTAGATCTCCACAACAAATTTACCAAATGGTATTTCTAGTAACATATCATAGGCGATAGATAATTTAAGAATCATAACTCCCTCCCTATTACTTCCATCATACTTGTCCCGATCCTTCCCAACAACAATGGGACAAACTTCTATACCAAGAACAAGCACATCCAGATAGCGATACTCAAAGATGGTAAGCATCCTTTGCTTCCACGTGTTGTAATTCTTTCCATTAAACCTCTGCGAACTTTTCAACATAATATTGGACAAAGATGCCATCCCTCCTGTCTTCCAAAGCACGAAAACCGAGGTAACTTCTGTGATCAGCTAAACACTGGACAATCAGCTGGCACAACTTCGATTTTTCAAAAATCCTCTGAAAAAAAGGCTTCAGAAAACTTAGCAATTTTTTTATAGAATTTCTTTTTTCCAAAACTCTGCGTAAATTTTTGAAAACTCTTTGCAAATTTTTATTTTTCTAGAAAATTATCAAAACTAGCTTCAAATTTCTTTTTCAAGCTGCCATCACCTCAAAAAGCTTGGCACAAATTTCAAGGGTAAAATTTTCGGAAGACCCAAATTTTTTTGACAAAGACCTAGAAAAATATCAGAAAAAACCACAAGGAATTTGCAATGAAAAATTAATTCTGGCAAAAAATCTGAGGGTTTTCTACAAAACCCTAGCTGGCAAAATGAAAGCCTCTGAAGATCGTGCCAGAAAACAAATTGCACAAAAAACGTGACTTAAAAATTGTGTCCAAAATAGTCAAAAACGTGCGCCCAGATGTAAGAGAAAAAGAATGAAGGAAAAACGCGTCCCAAAAACCCTTGCGCGACTTAGATTTGGTCCTCAAATCGTGTCCAAAACGTAGGTCAAATATAGCCACGATTGCGCCAAAGAAAATGCCTTCAAATCTGCACTCAGACAGTTGAGGAATTGTGCCCAGAAGACCATGAAAATCTCAAACACAAGCTTATGATTTTTGGCGCCCAGAAACCATGAAAAAGAAGAAATCCATCATTAGAAATCCGTCAGATTTGTGAGCGCATGAAAATGCCCAGAAAATGGAAGAAATAGGCACACAAAAGGGTGTGAAAAATACAGAGTAGATACAACGCAAAAATAAGTAGGTTGTGCCAAGACATTTGAAGAAAAAAATGCGATTTTTACAGTTGTGATTTTTGCCATCAACAAAAAACGTGAAACCCATGAAAAATCCTTCAAATTGTGTCAAACAAACTTGTAGAGATGAAAAACCAAAATCTTCAAACCCAAGTCGCGATTTTCAGACTCACAAAAAAACCCATTGAATTTTTAAAACGAATCAGGGTTGAACATGAGCTCTGATACCATGTTTTGTAAATTATCAAATCATTATATTAACATAAGAGCCAAGAATATATAGATTACAATGATAGGCAACCAATAATCACAGAGACATGATTTTAGGCAAAACAGAAAATAACGGAAGAAGTAACACGGGTGACAAAGCTAAATTAAAGGAATGTGATAGCAAACAAAAGCTAAAGAGTAAATAACACTAAGATGACCATTAATATTACATTTAATATTTAATAATTCCCACAACTAAGCACCAACTCAGTAAGAGACACCAATCTCTTTTGATTGGAGGCACCATCCCCTTCTATATGAGGCACCAACCTCAACATAACAAAGTTTTTGTCTTCTTGAAAAATTCCTTCGCAAGTCTGCTAAGAAAAACTCTTCTCTAATCTGCTCTAACACTCTTCACAAATCTGCCTTGAAATCTCTCATGAATCTCTCATTATTCTGCTCATATGTTTGCTCAATCTGCTTTGTAAGTTTGCTCAAAGATGCCATGTAAGTCTGCTCAAATACTCTTTCCAATATGTTTCATAATTCTGCTCCAAAATAACTAACTATCTCCTTATGCATTTCATCATATATTCTTCATAGAATTTTTTCCAAAATTCCGCACATGCCCTTTCAAAAATCTGCCGTAAGACTTTCCTTACAAATCTGTCTCATAATATATTCATATATCTGTTGTAATTGCTCTGCTTTAACTTGAAAGATATACTTTATTTCTTACACTTCTTCGTAAAATGCCTCAAGTCTGCTTGTAAATCAGTTTTGAATCTACTTGTAAAACTGCCTTACATATGCTTTTACATCGACTGATATTCCATTGAGTTACTTGCTTTTGTTACTCTCCATCGTATCTCTTTTATATCATGTAAAATGCCCAAGAGAGGTGACTTCTAAAATGAGAAGGGATGACTTCAAATGATATATTTTTGTCTTTATATGGGAGCGCTGCCTTACACATATTAATCGCTGCCTTTGGAGATTTAAATGAACCGCTGCCTCTTTTTGTCATCACTTCTCTTTTATCTTATTTTTTCTTTACTTTGTCTTATATGCTTTGTTCTCCAGCCTGTGGCCTTTGTTGAAATCTTTCTCATTTATTATTCTTGACTTAAGCGATATTATCTCTCTCTTTTTTTTTATATATTGATATGCCTTTAGATAACACTTGATCACTGATTTTAGTTTATTGGTGTTCTTGTCAATTGGTGACTTCTCTTTTGTCTTATGAAATTTAATCTCTATTTATTATTGACATGGGCACCAATATAGAAGTCGGCCATAGTTAATTTTATTTTAACTTCCCCTTTAGTTCAGCCTTTGTGAGAATAAGTCACAAGATTTGCCGAATATCAAACATGAAATTTGAATTTTAGCGAATTTCAAACTTCTCTACAAAATACGTTAAAATTTGCCTTGGGATTTGTACAAAAAAAGTCTGATATGTTTTTTATTGAAATATATTTGAATGTCGCGTCTCCTTGGTCTCTGTCGCGTTTCCTTGGTCTCTGAGAAACAAATCCTAGTAAGAAATAGCCCTAAAATCAAAACCTAACTTTCAAAAAGATTCTAGTAGTGAAAATGCGCAGGCCAAACAGGTACTTTACTATGGTGCCAAATATGACAGCAGCTTTATTGAAGATTGAACGGGTCGCTTTTGGACACGTTATTCAGCCAAACAGCGAGTGATGAAGTGGTCAATGACCAGCAGAAGTTTACTGGTCTCCTTAGCAACGTGCAGGTCGGAATTGATGGCAAGCTGGTTGAGATAAAAGCATTGGCTCACATTCTCTGATACAACCATTTCCAAGTCATGCCTCGCGCTTCTCATGGCTCTGCAATATTCCATTTGTGTATTGCGCATGAAATCTCTGTCCTGGATGCCCACAAGATTTGAAATAGATTTTTCTTTTGATTTAATATGCGCATTTATATTTGGTGATGGGAGTGGTGTGTAAGACCCAATAAAGTCGGATACTGTTTTATTTTATTTTATAGTTTTTTATTTTTTAAATCATGTCCATTTGTTATTTAATTTTGTTTTTTATTCGTAATGTTAAAATTTAATATTTTAAAATAAATAAATTAAACTTTTATTATAATATATTTATTATTTAATATAATTTAATTTATTTATTAATAATATTTAAAATTTAAATTATATTTTTAAACATATTTATTATTTATTTTGCTTTGTGTTTAGCTTTATTAATATATTTAAACATATTAGTATATTAATATTATTTTTTTACTTATATTAAGTTTATTACTTATCTTTTAAAAAAATAAAAATTATATAAGACGAATTTAATCTGAATTTTTTATTTTTTCAAATTTTTTCCTTGCCAAACTTCATCCAAATTTCAATGTTGCCGCACTCAAATTTGAATTTAAACCTTCTGACTTAGATTACTGCAATCTTCATGTTCTCTTTTAGTTTTCCATGTTATTCAATCAAATGGTCTACAATCATTAGCAGTGTGAATGCACCACCAATACCTCTTCATTTTATATAACATCTGCTCATCGACCCCATGGCTTCTAAGATTTTGTAATACTTGAATTTTGTGCGGCATTGTGATGGTCTGTAACATATTCATCATTAGTGACAGAACCAGGATCTATTCTATCATTTGATCTTTCATCTATAATTGGTCCTCAACTTGATATCAATGGAGTATCTCTATTATCATCTACTGAAATATTATCAACATCACCGGTAATGTAGTTAGCTGAGATTCTTGGCAACAATATTATTCTCCCAAATCATCCTCATGACCAGAATTTGTCTTGTCGTCATTATGACATTAATTTCCCTTTGACATCAATGACAATGTTTCTAGCAATCTCTCGTACACCTTTGACATCAATGACATTATTTCCAACAGAAGTGTATGCTACCCAATTCTCTCAAACTCCATGCATTCATTCTTCCAACATGAGACTGGGTCCTTAACATGGTTACACTTGACACCCAACTCTAGGTGGTCTCATGGGGACACATAAGAATAGGCTTAGGTCCTTGTACCGAAGTCTGACTCCTACCTCTACATGTCTCCATGGCTACTACAAGGTACTCAAGACCTTGTGGAAGTGGAAGCTGGACTTGCAGCATAAAACTAATAATTCTCCACCTATTTCTCCAAACCCTTTGGGCACATGTTCAAGCAATTTTTCAAGTATTGCACTTTGCATTGAAAAAGTGAAATTGGGCTTAAGCTTCCTTTGTTTGAGTTGAGGATGAAAGCAGTCAAGAAATAAGGAAATCTCTTAATGAATCTTACCTTTGGCATCTTACCAAAACAAATATTAAACTTTGAGAAGTGCCTAGGTGCAAACGTTGGATACAAAACTATACTCAACAATGAAAGTGCTTTTTGCTGACCATTTTGAATTTTTTTGGTCTTTGAGCTGAAGAAACTTAACAAAACTAAAATATGTCAGGAAACAGGTTTCTGCCTTGAAAACAAGCTAGTTTGTTGTTGTTGTGAGTAAAGCATCTTTATATTAAAGACAGCATGTAGTTGCATCCTCAACACAGGAATTTTTTAGTTTGATTTATTTGTACTATGACAGATGTGGAAGGATGATATTCATTGGAAGTCGTTGCAAGTCCATGACAATGCTGTTTTGGCTCTAGATTGTAAAGACGATTGGGTCTTCATTGGTGGTTGGGACAAAACTATTAAGGTGCACACTTATTTTTCAGATGATTTTGAGCACTAGCTATTTGTGGCTTTAATTCAAAACCAATGAAACATTATTTTAAAAGTGAAAGAGTTGTAGGTTTTAAAGAAACCATAAAATAGATTTAACATATTGTTATGTAGACTGTCTAGATTCATTGTAGAGCTAGGAGTAGTAGTTTAGGATTTTTTAAAGGTAATTAGAGATACTATTATATTTTATTTTGTTTGAGTTCAAAAGTTTCTTCTGAACATGACTATTGGACCTCCTGATGTAAACTCCTGATTTAAATTTTGTCTTGCAGGCCTTTAATTTAAACAATATTGCAGAGGAGTTTACTCCCAAAGTCATCAATTGCAATTCTATAGTAACATCATTACTGTTACATCAAGGAAAAATTTTCGTAGGATTTGCTGAGAAAGTCATAAAGGTAACAAAGTTTTTATAATGTAACACATTCGAGGAGCAAATTAAGCTCCTAAATCTACACAATTGTATTAAACATAACTTAAAATGGTAGTTTGTACATCTGCTGCATCTACCCACTTTTCCCTATTCATAGGGATTTACATATTCGTGTATATAAGAGAAATATACATCATTCTGTTTGGCATATCCTTCCTAATGCACTCAGTACCTTGCTTTGTGTCTTGTGGTTATGTTTGTTACTGATCTGTATGTTGTAAAATCTAATAACTCAAACAACTCTGGGATTTTAATGCATATGAATTGTTGATTAAAGTGAACCTTTGTATCATATGTAATTGAATTTGATCTTGACTGACTATTAGATAAACTCCATTCTCTTGGGTTCACGAATCAGTTTACTCAAATCCTGTAAGTCAATACACGTATTAAAGTAACTTAAAGTAAGGGGAAAACAAAATATGTTGATTTAGTAGCCAGTACAACGACCACAGTTAATCCCTATTTATAGGGATCCTTGTATATCCATTATGTGAGGTATTTACATTATTTATATGCTGGTGCCTTCCTCATGCAACCAACATTTCCTGTGTCTCATGATTATGCTTGTTCATTCTGTATAGACTAAAATGTAATATCATGGTTCTGCTGGAAACTTACATGTAAAGCCAACATAATACTTCCTAGATGCACACATATATTCTTACTAAACACTCGTAGGCATCCACACATAATAAAAAAAATGTTGATTACACACATTGTACAGAAAAATGAACCAATCAAATTGAAAGGAGTTCAGAGATATTTAGGTTGCACACTGGTGAAACCGCTTAACATGTCAAATACTATCATTTACATTGGTATCTAAACACACCTTATATTTTCTCGTAAATATAATGTTGGCGAATGAAGTATAAAGGTCTATATTATCTTTTGACCTTAAGTGTGATTTTAATTGATAAGCTTTTTACATGGGAAACTCTCACCAGTTGAATCTGCAAATCAGCCTAAAATAGCTAGTACAAGCAACAATAAATGAACAAACTTGTCTTGGTATCAGTCAAGCTCCAATCATGATATTTTTTTATTTTGAACAATAAGCTCATAGTTTCTTGTAATGCTGGGCCAAGGCACTAGTTAAAGGGAATCTGTGTGACAGTATAAGCCAATAAGGCCTTTAGGATGGTTCATGACATTCTTCCACTTGTGCAACACAATTATCTCATACACATTATACATCACTCCATCATTTCCATAAATGGGACAAGTAGAACTTATGCAACACATAAGTGAATAAGTTGTTTCAACATCTTTAATCAAGAAATGATCAAAATAAAAATAACATGGAAATATATTCTCAGACAGGGCCTGTTCCAGACACAACGGAACATATGATAAGACACCGCATTTGTGTACAAACATGGCAAATTATGAGAGTGCAAGTATGTTGTGTTGTTTGTTCTCGAAGTAACCTAAAACAACATTCTTGTTGCAATCCTCTAATAACTAAGAATTGTCTCCTCATGCAAGTTGCCTTTCCCTAAGATTCACAATTGTGAAGTTTATGCAGGTTGTTACCTACTGCTTGTTAAATTTTGGACTAATTTGAAGTTCTTCCTCTCCAAATGAATAGTCGGTGAAGAAATTTTAAAACCTACATTGCTAGAACTTTCAGACAAGTTCCCCCATTTCTCGTAACAAAAATGTACATCTGTAATTATCTAATTACAGACTTAGTTCAGTGAGCAAAAATGATGTTATGTGATGGTGTCTGGCTATGTATTTTAATTTACTTTTATGGGTGGTGGATTCCTTAATTAGCTACAGTCTGCTTGATACCCTTGATGGGGTCTACTTGTCAAAGCCTAGCTTCTCTTTTCCTTTTGTATTTTTATGTTCCATTTTAGATGGTATACTTATGGGAAATTATTTACTTTCATGCTTAGTTTGTGACAATGACAACAATCCACTTGGCAGAAAACTCATTTTCTCAAGAAGACCTTTCCTTTACCTTCGCATTCAGGGCTTATTTCTTGCCACAGCTTTTCTGGATAATCTGCAATGAAAACTTTACCCTATTAATTATGACGTGTAGATTGTCGTGGTTTGTTTCAATGATCTACTCAATCATTCAAGTAGATTTTCCTTTGTTTAGATGATTTGGAGTTTTTATCATTTCTTTTAATTAACACTTTTGATCCATTTGTATTTCTTATTTCACTACCTTGGTGGCAACTTTGGATGTCTATTCTATCTACAGTTGATTTCTTTTTCTGTTAATTTTAATTTAAGGCGTTTTCTTTATTTAATAAAAAGGTATGAGAGTTACAAAGGTTTTCTCATGAGTAGAACCTAACAAATGATAGGAAAGCTTATATTTCCACTTTGATGCCTACTTGCAAGCATCCGATTTCTCTCAAGGCTATGGTTCCATGAAAGGGGGTTACCTAATTTTTTTTAGGAAGTGCTGCTGAGAAGTTTTAGAAACCTTTGACAATCAGGTGTCCTATAAATTTTATAGCAACAAACAATGCTAATAAAATTAGTTTAAATTTTTTAGGAAGTTGGTGGTCTCGTGGTTTTTTGTGAATGCTTTCTAATGATGCCATGTGTAGTTTTTGGATGAAATTCATCGACCAATATTTCATGAGTAGTGGCTGACATGAATCCATTTGACACTCGTTGCATGTAGGCGATGCTCATAAGATTGAAGCATCAAGACTTCCCAAGAGGTCACCCATCCTAGTACTACTTTGACTCAAGTGTGCTTAACCATGGAGTTTTGTAATGTCCCCTTTTTGAGCGTGCATCAAAGTTTGGTGGTTTAGCCTATTATCAAGTCCTTGTAGGCTAATCAAGGTGATTAGAGGGCCCACTGTTGGAGTTTGCTAGTTCTCCAGTTGGCAGATGGCAGTGTTTTTATCTCCTGATCTTTGACGAATTCAAAGGTTATGTTATTTAGAGTGTTTTGGCTCTGTTTTTATATACTTACTATTCATAGTAAGTCAGTGTGTGGATAGAGGCCAACCTTACTATTTTTATCAAGGCACCTAGTGTGCAGAGAATGCAGTGGGCTACCTCCTGGTGCAAATGGAATTGATAAATGAGGTTTATTAATGGAGTTGAGGAATTTAATTATTATTAAAGTTATACTTTAATAATAATTAATTATTTATAAGTGACTATTTGACTTTATTATAAAGGCATTTACTATCATAAAGTCAAAATATAAAGTGAGAATATTATACGACTTATTTGACTTTATTTTAAAAGGAAATTTAATGTTATAAAGTCAATTATAAAAGTGCATTCAAGTCATTTAATAAAGTCAAGTTATGATGAGCACCCACTTGATGAGAGAATATAATGTAATAAAAGCAAATTCTTTTATTTATTCATTTTAATGATCATAAAGGGCTCATGAGGAATCAACCTCTTTTGAGAAGAGTATTTAAGGGCATCAAAAGCAAATGTAATTCATTCTTGTGCATTTTTTTCAACTTTGGCTTGTGCTTTGATACTGGAGGTGGAAACTAGGGTTTTCAGCTACAACAATCTTGGAGAGCATAGCTTCTTCTGGAATCGAGCTTTTCGAGGGTGTGAAAGATTATCTGAGTGCTAATCAAGTGGCTTTATCTTAGAAGTCACATTGTGCATTAAAGAGGAGATTATCACCAAGTTTTGTAAGGGGTTTGAAGTGCAGATTTCAAGTTATTGAAGACAAACATTTATAAACACTTTCATTGCTATTAAAAGACATTATTCTTGGGATGTGGGAATTTGAAGTGATCAGATTTAAAGTGTTTACTATCAGAAACTTCAAGGGTTTGAAAGAGTAGATTCGGATCATTCAGAGAAACTTCATTGTTGGATCCATTCGTTGTTGTTTGCACTCCTCTAATAGCCACGTGGGGAAATTGTGAAGAGGTTGTACCATTGCTACAGGTCGTTGCAAGCTATTGTAATTCCTATTTGAATTAATATAATCAAGTATGCTACAACAGTTGGTTTCATTACAATAGTTTTGTCAAAATCCTTCATTGCATTAGTATTCAATATTTGCATTACCTAACAAAGTTCTTGAAACAAATCAAAACAAACATAAACTTGGTAAACCATGAGCATAACCCACAGGTAGAAATTTTAGTTTCTAAAATTTAGAGTCTGCCCTCCCTGAAATTGCTTGTCATCAAGCAATCACAACCGAATAGATAACACCACCACAAGAGGCCCAAGGGAAGAACTGTAGAATGACCCACATGATTGCAAATAACCCTCACCGCACTAGAGAAAGCACAACAAAATAACACACAGTCCAAGGTAAACCCTTGTACCATGTGTCACAAAAATATGTTCACCAGGAAGACACAACCAATAGAATAACCAGTCGTATTTTTGAACCTATACCCTCACTTTGAGATTAAAGATTTTACCTACTATACTACCCTATATAACACATTAGTATAAGATAATATTAATAGTTATTATAATATGTAAAAATATAATATATCAATCAACTTAGACAAAACTTATATTCATATTTATATTGATAATAAAAGAATACATTAAGGTAATGACAATCATGTCATGCCCATATAAGAAAAACTAAAAGAGAACAAATATTTAAAAATGAACACACACTATAAAAACTAAAACTAATGCAACAAACAATTCAATAAAACATAAATTGTAATTATATACAACATATAAATGTAGATAAAACTAACACATATAAATATATATACAACTATACAAATGAAATAAAATAAGCTAAAGATTTAAATTAACTCTTAAATAAATAAAATAACTTAAAATAATCTTAAAATAAATCTTAAGCCCATATATATTTTAAAAATAAACTTACATAAATAAAAGTAAAATAATTCTTGTGTTCACCTTTGTCCATGTCATACTACTTCAGAAAGGAAGAGTTTAGTGCTTTTACCTACATTTATTGTAACATCCTTCTCGTCACTAAGCCTACAAGTAGTGAAGGTTCAATGGTGACAAGTAATGCCATCCCCACCCAAAGAACCTCAAAAATTTCATAATTCATGCCACTGGCTAGAAACTTTTACTTCGATTGGATATTTTGTGGTAGGGCCCCCCTTGAAAGCATGCTTAAAGACTAGGTCGATAGGGTCTAGATCCCACATGGGATCTGTCTTATCACCATAGAAAACCTTTCAAAAGAGTTTTTTCTTTTTTGCTTTGTTGAAATTAATCATGCTAAAACTATGTTCAATCATGGCCCTTGGCTTGTCTATTCCTCATTGCTTTTTTTCAAACCTTGGAATCAAGACTTTGTTGTCTTTGATGACAAGTCTTTAGAGCTTGTTTGGATTGAATTCCTTAATTTACCCTTGCCATGCTGGAACTTCTTGAGACAAATAACCTTTTCTATAGGCTTGGTGGTGTACATTGAACTATAACAATTTTATTTAGCTCATCCTTAACAACATGTTTGTGTTGAGGTAGACCTATCCAAGGACCTTAAAGAATCTAATGATATGTAGGTCAGTCAAACTAGATACACCAAACACATCCTTTATATACCTCCCAAAATCCTATTATCGATGTCAATCCTTAGATCATAAAATTTGGGATTACCTATGGTTTCCTCACACCCAAAGGCCTTTGCACAACCCTCTTCTAGGGCACCACCCTCTATGAAAGAAGAAGAAGAAGAAGGTTGGTCTACTAAGCTCAATTACAAATCTAAGAACTCTAGTAACAACAAGCCTACCCCTACAACTTCTAACTTTCAAAACTAGGCTTCGAAAAATGTTGGAAAACCTCTATATTTAGGTAAAGTTGTACCCTTCTCCCCTAGGGAGATATCTATTGAGGTGACAGTGGTTTGAACTCTACTTGTGGCATCAACATTGTCTTGACTAACTGTTCTCAATGGTTGACATGCTTGCCCTCCTCCTATTGGGTAGAGATCTTGTAGTCTTCCAAGGTGACTTGACAAAGGATAATTTGTGCCAAAAAATTTACACCAAGTCCCATTTCATTTCTAGATGGGAAATTTTGAAGTGAATGAAGTCATTTTGCATAATACTTATTCCTCTAGATGAGGTTAATAATGAGGAGATGCCTCTTGGCACTTACTTACAAATTGTATTTCTTAGAATGTCTACGGTTTGACATACTTCCCCTAGAAATACTCCATGATGTTAGTATGAAATTATCAAGTTTAGACGTTGTCATTTTACAAGAGGTTAAAGTTTTTTTTTCTTTTTGTTGTTTTCCATGTGATTTTGGCCTTATAGTCATGTTTTGTGTAGTCACCATGAAGTGGGTGAAGGTGGTATTTCACCTTTCTATCTCCTAAGTGGCTTCAACATTTAGTTGATTAGGGATGTGACCCCACCAATCGAGTGCTATGGGCAATTTTTAACATTAATTATCATTCTTTTGGTGTTATTGATGTTTATGCTTCAAAATATGCTATTTCTAGAGATCTTCCCTCTGGAGATGGATTGCTAATTCAACCTAGCTACAACTTAGGTTATGTATGACAATTTTAATATGATTGAAATAGCCTATAATAAATGTGGGGCCTTGCCTATGTACTCGACAACTGGCAATAGAGAGGCCTAATTTTTCACAATTAAATGGGGCTCTTTGATCCCAATGTTGGTTCTCACCAAGATCATATGACTTGACACACTTGGAGTAATTTATGAGCTTGGTTGAATAGAGTTTTGAAGTAGCTTGATTGTTTCATGATATTAGCTCAATCTTTTTCTCTTTTGCTAGCTACTATTCCTTGTTATTGGAGTTTTTCTTAGACATTATCTTCTTACACTAGTTTCCTATAAAGTTTCATATTGAATGGCAAGTTGTTAAGCCCAAGGAAATGAAGACATGATTTTTTCTTAATGTGCATCATTTCTCAATCACAGAGCCACATCATCTCACATTCCATGTGTTTGGAATTTAGAACCATGATCCCATGCATGGGTCCAAATGAATATCTTGGTGGAATGGTGCAATAACCCATAATTATCATTTCCTTTGCATTTATGACTTAGTTATCCTACTTTTTTCATCGCTCTTACAAGGCTACCACCTTTGACCTTTGCCAAGTCACAGTCACTTTGGAAGTGTAGTCATTCAATTATGTTTCCTAGCTTCATGTGGCTGGATTTTGCCACTAGAAGAAGGTTATAGATGCTCATACAACATGGGGGGTTTAAATTAAGGCTAGGCTTCACTAGGTCAAGATCGATGACAAAATTTTGAAGGAATTTTTGTAGGTCTTGTGTGCTTGTCTTTTTTCTCAATCCATCAAACAAATTAGAGGACAAAAACTCTTGAAAGAACATTCTAATATTCTTCAAGCTTATTTCCAGCATTATGAGCAATTTTTTGTTGCACAAGAGTATACACTGGCTCAATTAATTGATTTACAACAATGCCTCAATGTGGTCCCTTGCTAGGTCTCCAATTCCCAACACATTCTTTGTGACTAGATTCTTAGCAAAGAAGACTTGAAGGAAGTTATCTTCTCGATTTCTAATGACAAAGTTCTTGGCCTTGATGAATTTCCTTGTGAATTTTATAAATCTTTTTGGGATATAGTGGGATATGAACTTCATAAATCTTTCGTTCTAAGTCCTTGGAAAATTCTACCAACAAAGGGAATGTGTAATAACCCTAAAAGTTATTTTAGGAAAAAAAAATAGATTTAAATATTTTCACTAGATTTAGAAAAGCCTATATTTTCTTCACGATTTACATAGCAATATTGACAACCCAAATTATAAAAATGAAGCTAAAAGCCTATATTTTCTTCACGATTTACATAGCAATATTGACAACCCAAATTATAAAAATGAAGCTAAGCAAATAAAAGGGGAACTCTTTTTTTTCTCTATAATTAAGGAAGTCTAAAAATACATCCAAAAGATGTTGCAACTCTAGTAGATACAACAACATAAACTACTCTGGTCAAACCCACAACACCAATAAATTATAAACTTGATCCAATTGAAATCCATGACTATGAATCTCATTCATAATCATTGAGTAAGATTACCCTATAGGATCAAAGGGGCTTCATCCTCTACCCTATGAAATTAAAGAGTTTTTGTCTTGTGATCTCCAACAAATCCAAGGGTTTTTATCCTTGAATTTGCATGCTCAAACAAAAGTGCTTAAAAAAGTTTTTGGCATGATATTTTGGTGTAGAGTAAATGAATCCTTGAATGAATGTATCCCACCCTTGATAACATTAAAATTAACAATTGGTATGAGTTTCTTCCCAAAATAATGACTTACATCTACGTAAGGACAAGGGTTAATAAGGATGCAACCATTGCATTAATGAAAGAATCACTTGTTGCAAATATACTTGTTATCATTGATGTCAAAGTTTATGCATTTATTGATTGTTGTCAAGGTTTTTGCATGAGGAGATTGATGGAAACATGCTTGATTTGCATTAATGTCAAGGGTTTACAGTCTTGTGAAGGAAATGCAAATGTTACAAATATTTTCATTGTTGTCAAGGTGTGTTGATGTGGACATGAATGTTCTTGGGGCTATCTATTTCTATTGTACTCTTGATGCTCAATTCATGTCTGCTAGTTGTGGTGATGGATTTGATCTTCGTCTGATACCTTTGGCTAAATTGAAGGTCATGCTCGTTTAGGTTTTATGCACTTGGTAGGGTTTTAGCTCTAATTCCTTCAAAACCCTAAGTGTTTTCCTATCATGCACTTTATGTTCTAATTCATCGTTGGCTGGCTATCGGTTGTTTTTGGTTGCTTATGTTATAACTTAAGCCATTCGATCATTTTGTTACCACCCCTGCTTACTGCTTCTCCTAGTTGGTGCAAAGGTTCCTTTTGTATATTTATTCAAGGTTTTTGATAAGTAACATCTGCTCTGCAATATTGTAAAGTGTCGACACGTGTAATTAGGAGGTCTGAGCTGGAGGGTTCCTAAGGTTTTAGGCTATGGTTGCTCCACAAGTGTGTGAAATGGTGATGTATGTCCTTCGTCGATGACTTTTCAATGATGATTTGATGGCTATCACACGTCTGTAGAGAGGAGAGAGGTGGTCTTGTAGAACTGCAAGGTGGTGACACGTGTCCAAGGCTTTTCAACGACTACTTCCTATTGATCAAAGAATATTCTAAGAGCAGGTGTATCTAGCATTGAATATACACCACTTGATTTTCCTGTAAAATAGGAAGATCGACGCTTCAAATTCAAACTTGTTAAACGTCTAGTTCCTAGTTCAAAATTTGATTTTCTCAAGCCGACTTGGTAGCAATATGAAGTATTTTTCATAGGCTGACTTCTCCATCACAAGCAGTTCTAGTTTAGGTCGATATATCAATGTTATCTATCACCCCAGATTGATATTTAAGAAAATTGTTTTGGGTTTATTAGTATGGGAGGAACAGAAGAGTGAAGAACAATACAAAAATGTGATACATGGGTGTGTGATCTGTTCAATATTTTCATGTCTTATCTTTTATGGTAGAGTGTGTATTCATAGTAGTCCAAATGATTGAGCAGAAATGTACAAATTCATTAGGTGAGCATTTTTAACAGAGATTTCTCTATAATCATTTCAACATATTTTGAGGTTGGTGCCTCTTGTTCTTTGAGTTGGTGCTTAGATTGGAGGTTGGTGTCTCCTTTAGGTTGGTGCCTATAAAATTGTTTTGGGGATTGGTGTCTCCAATGGGTTGGTGCCTACAAAAGAATTGTAAGATCTTTATATATTCTTGTGAGGTTAGATTTGGGCAATAGATCTAAGCAACTTTTCTCACTTTGGTTTTTCTCATTAGGGTTTTTATATAAATCTGGTGTGATCTTGTGTTCATTTCTTTCATTGTCGCTCTTAATGATGCTTTGGTGTTCATTGGTATATTGGTTAAAGGTAAAATTTAATAATATACTGATTCACCTCCCCTCTCAATATATTTGTGTGCTCAACATCACTGTCTTCCACCTTTGATACCACAAGTTTACATGTGAATCTACACCTTGAGATATAATACATTGTTTCTTGGGTAGGGAAATTCCTTTTGGAGTTGTTGTAACTTCAAAACTAGCTATTAATGGTGCTTTGGGTCATGCAAGGAGGTAGGTATGATGAATAGTGCAAAAAGGTGGGAATGCTAGAGTTCAGGGGTTGAGGATACCCATGAATTTTACCACAAATCAAGAATCAGGGTTTGAGAGTGAGGCATACCAAGTACCCAAGTAGTGGTAACCTTGAAACTCTAACTTTGACAGTGTGATGGATTAGAAAGTTTGGGTTTGGTAGAAAGCTATGTTAGGGAGAAGTTTGACAATCCAAAAAAAACAAAGGGAAATCATACTTGGAAGGAAAGGAATTCCCACATAGGAAAGTCTAAAACTCTAATAAGAATAAAGAAAAATTTAGACTTGGGTGGAAATGCATATTGAGAAGGGGAACTATAAAACTCTAACAAATTGCACACACTTAGTAATTTGAACACAAAAATGTCCAACTTAGAATATTTGAGATCTATGAGGTTGAGCTCCATCAAGCTTAGCCCACCAAAAATAGGAAATGGGCTCTTGGTTAAGAAACTTGAGCTTATTGAAATGGGACACTACAAGTCTACCCTTTCCAAAAATTTCTTGTCCTCAAGCAACGTAAATTCCAATGTTCCAGATTTCCTAGTTCTTCCCAAGGGGCATCCTATATAGGTAGGTTCTTCCAATGAACTAAACATTTTTCAATGACTTCATGTCCTAAATTTTTCATCCTTGTCATAATGAAGGCATTGGTTATCCATATGAGTAGCACACTACTACCTGTGAACTTTGAATCAATGATAGTGTATCATAAAACATTGCCATGAATGGAAACACATCAAAGGACATATATTGGTTGATGTTGTAGCAACATTCTCCCAAGTGCAACTACTAGATCTATGTTGGTTTTTTTTCTAAAACACATTCCCTCAAGTATCTTGCTACCCACTTATTCACCATTTTTGTTTGTTCAAATATTTGTAATTGATAACCTATGCAGGAGTGAGTTTTTCACCGGTCAAATGAAATTATTCTTGCTAGAGGCAATTGAATTTTTTCTCACTAGAAATATTTTTGAGGCAATACATTTAGCCTAATTGCCTCTCTAAAAGATAATTCCACCACACAATGTTGTTTGAATTTAGAATAATGACTCTCTCTCATTCATTCATATGGTAAGTATCACACAACTTGATATTATCGACAACATCTTCTTTAAACCACCTCCAAGTGATTCTCTCTTATTTCCCCATAAATTTTGTAGGATATAGAGTGTCCTACTAGGGTTGTATCCTGCAAACCTTCAAAATATCCTATTTCATCTTGGAATCAAGTATAAAAAGATTTTTTTTGTACCCAATGATACTATTTGCTCCCAACCACTTATCATCCTTCACATTTCCATCTAGGATGTGTGTAATAATTATACTCTTGGAATTTTATATCATGATAAAACTCTTCCAATCACCAAAACATGATAGAAATAGAATAAGGAATGCGCATTCTGAGAAAGGCAATAGTTACCTTACTTTTGTCCTTAATGTACAATCATCATCTTGTTTTCCCCCCTATTTTGTTGCAAATATTCCAAGTCACAATGACTCAAGAAGATATTCAAGCCATTGTAATTTTTCATAGCCACATAACTATCATAAAAATAATGGTATCTGATTTTTTCTAAAACATACTTGATGGCAAGGATCTTGTTATCATAAATAGAGACCATTTTCTACATATTCTAACTTCATGCTCTCAATTTTAATGGAGTCCCCTTTTTGCACTAATATGCCTTTAATACCTTCTCTTTGAGCACCACACTCTACCACACTTAGATGTGAGAAATCTAAAGTGAAAAATATAGGACATGAATCAAATACCTTCTTAGGATTATTGAAAGCTTATTATGTTCTATCCATCCATGCATGAACTCCCTTTTATGACATTCTAATTAAGGTTGTTTCTATATATGAAAACCCCTCAACAAACCTTCTATTATTGATGCACAGATTAATGAATATTCTCAATAGAGTTAGTGTGGTAAGGGATGCCTAGATAGAAAATTTTGAACCATCTTTGGATCCCCTACATTCCTTGAGCAGCAATGACATGACCCAAGCATAAAATCTTTGTGTTCCCAACCTCACACTTAAATTATTTTTTAAATAGAGCTTGCTACTCTAAAATCTCATGGATTAAATACGGGTGTAGATGATCTTTCCTTTTTGTGTAATTAATTAAAATATCATCAAAATATTTCAAAAACATTGTCTCATTTGAATGTTAAATGCTTGATTCACCTTGATTTGGAAAGTAGCTCATGTATTAATAACATTAAATGGTATGACCAAGAACTCAATTTGTCCAATAAGGTATTTGAAAGTTGTACATATTCCCTTTGAGTTAAAATATGATGGTATCCTACTCTCAAGTAACTCTATTGCTAGTTGGAATCCTCTATTTGTTGGTGATATTGGGAACATATTATTGTACAACCTCCTATTTTGATTTGGAGATATTTGAATACCAAAATAAATATTGTGTTTTCCACCATAAAATAAGATTGTATGTATGCTCTTGATTATCAAGAAACTTGCTACCCAATCAACTTATTCATTGAAATAAATCTTATTTGTGATTC
This sequence comes from Sequoia sempervirens, assembly GCA_007258455.2. Classification (NCBI taxonomy): domain Eukaryota; kingdom Viridiplantae; phylum Streptophyta; class Pinopsida; order Cupressales; family Cupressaceae; genus Sequoia; species Sequoia sempervirens. The sequence continues at coordinate 147,745 of VDFB02048328.1, forward strand.
CTCCTAGAGATTTATTAGAGACGCCTCCAAAAACCCCATATTTCTATTGAATGTAAACTTCAACTCCCTACTTTGATGAATCTATAGAAATTCACCAAGGAAATACACCCAATGTACACATACACATTTTAGTTCTTATAACATGTAATGCATTGCATACCTTATACTTATCCATGGCTACATTGAGTGGTCGGCCTATCAAGGTGCATGGTATGATAAATTTATTAAGAATAGTGATTTTGAACCCATCAAAAACTTCATCATTTCTTCTATTTGTATTTTTTTGAGTATAACACTTGGATACCACAACATCATCCCTGAGCAATCTTGAAATTAAGAGAAAGAATTCCCTTTCCCTTTTTTACCATTTATCTTTTCATTAATGTTATAATGCTTCTCAAAATAAAAGTAATTTTGAAATGATATTGTATGAAGTTGATGCAATACTACTTGCCACAACTATCATTATTTATTGAACTATGACCAAATGGGAAATCAAAGTTTTTGCCATCCTTTGTTGCTGTTTTTTTTTCTAAAAGATTCAAAACAAAATTACTTTTCTTGAGATTCAATATTTGAAAATTACCGACACCAACTAGGTCATTCTTCCTACTTGCATGTCTATCAACATGATTATTCTAAAAATCAACCTCATATGGATCCACATCAATCTTTGATAAATAATTGGATGTTCTTTGAATTCACACATCTTTTTCAATTATGCTTTCAACAAATGATACTTGTTCCTCCTTAACTTCATCAAGGTTAATATTTTTTTGATGTTCATATTTAGAAATCAATAAGGTATCCCTTTCTAAACCAAGATCCATATCTTCCATCTACTTGGTGGATTGCTCTAAAATCCATTCTCCTCTCCTCACTCTCTTATAACTCTAATTGTTCTTCTTTCTTTGGTTCATGTCAATAATTTCTTCCTTTACCCTTTCTAAAATTTCTTCTTCTTTTCATTCTTCAAGCATATTGTTCTCAAGTACATTCATCACTAGTTTAGGTTCCATCATTTTCTTTTATGGCTCTTTATCAAATTTCACTGACTCCTATTTTGATATCATTTCATCTTTCCCTTGACATTTATGGTTGAAATCCCAAGGTTATTTGCATGAGGATCAAAGTTTATTTCTTATAAGATCATTTTAGTACCACCATTTGTTGAAACTCATGAAATCTCCACAATCCATAATGATTTAGCTAATATTTTTTGGATTTGATCGTGTCCATTTTTTTTGTTACCAATGTTTTGGATCAAACTCTATGATCCATATTAAGGATATGAAAGAGAGATAAGATAATTTAGAGGATGATAGCAGGCCAAGAAGACTAAATAGATGGATGGAAATGAGGACCAAGGAAATTGGAAAATAACCTAAAAACTAGAAGAAAGGAAGAGAAACGGTAAGCTTAGAATGAAAGGAGAGAAAGGGGGAAGGGTAGGGGTTGATGTTAAATCAAGGATAAGGGGTTAGGAGTTGGAATATAAACTAGAAAGCCAACACAATTAAAAGAATAGACAAAGGGAAAACAATAGAAAATGAAAGAAAAATAAGGATAAATAGAGTAAAAATAAACAAGAAACATAATAGAGATTGATGATTTTTATGAGTTATTTCACACTTGTATTTTCAACTACTAGATTGTTGCCTTGTTGCAGTATATTGGTGTGAGTCCTTTTTTCCATGATTGATTAGTGTTATTTTTCCTCATGTAAATTTATATTCCATCTATATCTTCAACTATACCTATGTAATGTTCAAGTATTGTTGGTTTAACAGTTATACAATTTCATCTACATCTTTGACTACATCAACGCTATGTTTGAGTAGTGTTTTGATCACTCATGAAAATTGGTGGTTCTTTGCACTTGATCTTTGATAATATAATTGGAGGTTTTTTGGTTCTATAAATATAATAATTGTTCCTTAACAATTTTTTGTAGCTTCTTTATGCTTCTTTCAGTGGAGTTTTTCATGTTCATATTCCCAATATTTCAAGGACATCTCTTTCATATTTTGGGGAGGATTCTAAGTCCTCATATTTTCTCTTTTAGAGGGAAGTTTTTTCCTATGATTTTTCGCCCTTTCTCTATTTATAAGGGACTTTTTGTAAACGGGTACTTGATTAGGCCTTCTTTTTGGGACCCATCATTTTATCTATCTTTCCCTAACTTTTTTTTTATGTGGGGTATTGGTGCATTTTATATTACTTGCATTTAGTTTATTGTTATATTGCATTATATTTACCTATTTGGGATAAAATCATTCAGATATTTATGTCAATAAATCATGTGCCTATTTTTGATATGCTTGATTAATATTTATGTAGTTGTAGTTGAGTTACATGTGTTCCATAATGGTAGTTCATCTAGTTAATCTACCTAGCATGGATGTCTAGCTTTACTTAGATCCATGTATCATGGATGCCTTCCTTTAGTTAGTTTCCACCATTCATGCATTTCCTTTCTCTATATAAGCACATGCTTATTTATAATAATATATTCACTAAAATAAATACAATAATTATTTTGGCATATTTATCTATGTCTCTTCATTAGCTTGTTTATTTATATTTTCTTGTAGAAGGTTTGTTAGTTTGATAGTTCCTAGATTTGTGGAATATTTCATTATTCTTACAATTTGAAATATTCATTTGTGTATACATATATGATTGAGGATCAATAAATATGATATAAATATTTCCTTTATGCCAAAATTTTACACATCTATGCAAGGTTGACAATATGGATTCCATATCATGTAATCATAGACATCATAGAAGGATATTATAAGTCAAAATTTCTAGGCATCACATGGAATAATGTATCTAATATTGAAAACAAGAGAAGATAAGCTATAATATCAACTTATGAATGTGTTTGAAAAATGAAAATTAGATTGACCAAATTGAGATTATGTGTGATTGCACATACAACACTAAGATAAAAATCAACAAACCATAGAAAACACTAGATTACACGGAGAAAAACTTTCACGAAAAAACTCCACACAAGAAAGAGGGAAAGACTATTATTAATCTCCAAAGAGACATATAATAATACCCTTCATGACTATCTCCTGATCAATCCAACATCACCTTGATACTTGCAACTCAAAATATGTCACCACTTCATAAGAAAATGTGAGAGAGAAAACCACAGTGGTAACTTGAAATAAGAGGAAAATACCACATGCAAAAACCCACACCTTTTGGACAGCCAACAAACATAATAACATATTTAATTAACTTCACATGACTTCTCACATTGGTGCCTAGTCCATAACCAATCAAGATTGTAACTTCCTGATGCTCTTTGACTCCCCATGGGAACATACATGGACACCAAACACCTCCTTACCTTGGGTGCCCAAAGCATGACCTTTCACCTTCCATAATCGGATGCCTAAGAAGGATATTTTTTCCATTATGTTGTGTAAATCCCTCTAACATTTAATGACCTCTTTAAAATAATAATTACAATGTCATTATTGAATATTTTTCTCTCATGTCCTCTAGAACGCATTCCAAGGAATGTGGAGACGTATGAATGACATAGGAATACAAGGTTAATGTCACCTTTTCCTAACATTCTCCCACTTGAAATTATACATTGTAATTAAATCCAAGAGATACAAATTATAAAATCAATTACAGTGATCAAGGCCCATTGCCTTCCTACACTAATAAAACTTATTTGCGGTCACTTTCAGCTTTGCAAGAGAATTTGCAACATTATCCAAAGTGTCAAAATTTTTAATCAATACCTTACCATTCTCAACCATTTCTCGCTCAAAGTGGTCTGACCATCAACATGCTTAGTATAATAATGATACATGGGATTTTTGGCCAAACAAATAGCATTGGCTATCACATTTGATCCTCATTGTCCTGTAATCAAAACCAAACCATTACCAAGTCTCTATAACCATATCACCTCATTAGAGGCATGTGTAACATCCATATACTCTGATTTAGTGGTGAAAAATGGAACTGTATGTTGTTTCTTACTCATCCAACTCACTGCACCTTCAAACAAAGTAAATACATAGCCACTAGTGGACCTATGACTATCCAAGTTACCTTCCCAATTTGCATCAACAAGCCCTTGCACGTGTATTGACTTGACCACATTATTAGTACCATGATAAACCAAATATTAATCAAAAGTACCTCTCAAATATCTAAAGACCATTTTAACAAAATTCCAATGCTCTCTGTCAGGGTTAGACTTAAACTTGCTCAAAAATTCCACTACTTGGGCTATATCTGGTCTAGTTCAAACCATTGCATACATTAAACTACCAATAACAATAGTATAAGGAACCTTAGACATCTCATCAAAATCATCATCAAAATTAGGACATATGTTTGAAATCAACTTAGTACCAATTGAAAATGGAATATTTATTGGTTTATAGTCCTACATCTTAAACCTCTATAAAATGGTATCAAAATACTTCAACTTAACCAAATCGCTATATGAACCCGATCTTTGCTTATCTCCATCACAAGGATATATTTTGCAGCCCCCAAGTCCTTCTTAACAAATGTTCCAAAAAGAGAGTCTTGAGCTCCCTAATCGTAGCCTTGTTGTTACCAATAAACAACACATCATCAACATACAAGACACCAATTAATATTTGGCCATCAATAACCTTAATGTAAACACAATAATCCTCCTCACTCCTAACATAACCTAGATTGAATGAAAATGCATCAAACTTCTAGTACCACATTCTGGGTGACTATTTCAAACCATACAAAGATCTATTTAACTTCCAAACCAAGTGCTCTTTTCCTTTCACAACAAAACCGTTAGGTAGTTGCATATAAATTTCCTCCTCAAGATTCCCATACAAGAAAGCAATTTTAACATCCATTTGCTATATCTTAAAATCACAAGAAACAACAATAGATAATAAAAACCTAATAGAAGTAAATTCAACAACAAGAGAGAAAATTTCACCAAAATCAACTCCCTCTCTCTGGGAGTAGCCCTTGGCCATCAATCTAGACTTGTACTACTCTAACTAATTGTTTGCACCAAATTTCTTTTTAAACAAACACTTGTGACGAATGGGATTCCTTCCTTTTGGAAAACTAATAAGATCCTAGGTGTCACAACTATCCAAGACCATCATCTCGTCCTACACGACTTGCATCCAAGACTCACTTTCCTCTTAAGAGAGAGCTTCCCAAAAGATCTAGGTTCATCATCAATACTCAACAAAGCAAATAAACAAGAGAATTTCTAAATGTAAATCTTGATGGGTCTTGCTTGGGGGCTGGTTTTTTTGGCTGGCTGTAGGCTGTCCTTTTTGCAACTTTGTTTTCGGTTTGTAAAGGGTTTCGAGTCCCTTCAAAACCTATTTTTTCCTTAATAAAAAACAAAGCAAATAAACAACAAAAATATGGTGTGCTATATCTATCAATTATATTTTGTTGCCTTGCGAACCTCCTTAAAGTAGAAATAATGGGCTCTACCTTTTTTTTTCTTCTTTTGTGTGCTCATCATGCACGTCCTCTGTGTTATGTAACTTTTTCTCCAAGGAAAGAGAATGTTATGAAATAACCCTATAGAATTAAAAGGGAGATAATAAAATAAAGGATATTATGATCCTTTGGTTAAAACAGATATAATTAAAGAATATGTATAAGAGTTCCTCTTAAAAGGATGGAAGAATAATTAGTTATTTAAATAATTATTAAATGCAACCTTTGTGAAAGGGTGTGATGGTTTGGAAATCACCCTTAAAAGGATATATAAATCATTCATGTGAGAGGCATGAAAAATATTCAAGGAGAAGAGAAAAGGGAAAGAATTAGAGGAAGACAAACAAGAATTTAGAAGACACAAAAGGGTGAATGTTAACGCCATTGGTTGACATTGAGGCATTTGGAGAAGGGGTACACCGTGTGTGTCCAACTTGGGGTACAACGTACACTTGAGATTCTCTTGGCCAAGGTTGTACTATAAGGCCAGTGAGATATGTTGTTTGTACCATAAGACCCATGAGGCAGGTTGATTATATTGTAAGGCCTGTGAGGCTGGTTGGGTTCTAAGTAAGAGCTAGTTCCTCCAAGGGTGCTTCCTTGCTATGAAAGGCCTAGACTAGATAGTAGCGTCTCCATGATTTTACATATAAGTATTGAGAACCATTGATTCGACAATATTGGGAATATTGTCTATATGATTTTGATGTTAATATGATTAATCTATGTAGAGGTGATATTCCATTTATTATGTTAATTATTTAATTATCACATGTTTATAGTTTAAATTGATTATTCACATTTATTTTGATAACATTACATATTATAAAATATATTAACGCTAATATTTATTATATTAAATTAGTTGCTAATACTTAAATAACTAGTGGGGAAAGTAGCATCACATTTGGTATTAGAGCCTAATGATCATAACCAAGTTCTTATAGCTTGTGATTATTAGATTGATTACAACATTCTTGTAGACCAATTCCTCAATTTTAAAATCTTCTTATAAATTATAGTTATGAAACAAATTACTCATTTTTAAATCCTATCTATGAAAAATATATAAAATTAAAACCTATAATCATACTCCAAAAATCAATACATATTCATTAGAATCTAAACAATTAAAAAAATGAAATACCTCTACAAATATTAAATTTTTATATCTATTTATCATTGTAATACAGTATAAATATTACTCATATATATATGTAAACACATTTTTTATTGGATATAATAAATAATTTAAGATTATTTAAAAAACAATAATCATAAATAATTATTAATCCTAGGGGAGAGGATCCAGTAGTTGTGTACCCTAACTTCACACTTCTAATTATCCTACATGGAAATTTCAAATCACTCCCAATTTTTTACAGCAGCTTACTTGGCAAGTCTCTTGCTTATAGCTTTCATTTTAGGGCCATGTCATTAAATATGATGCCACATCAACATGGTTTTTGTAAAGATGTAGTTGATCAATACTTGTGCATTCACATTATGGGTAGTTGAGCATTGATGTGGCATCACATGATTGGTTGCTTTTTAGATCAAATGAATACATGTTTTTTAATTATGGGTAGTCAAGTCACAACTATTGGACATTATATAAACAACTACTACATTGGACATTCTATAAACAACTACTATCACAACTATTGAAACATGCTCAAATATTAGGTCCTCTCCCCTATATATAAAATACCTTCCATTAAAATGCATAGATATAATCTTCGAATGTCTTAAGTTCTCTCTATATAATAGACAAAGTTTTAGAAAATAATGAATGGCCATGCCTCTTAGGAAATCGCTTGGAAATGTCCATATCTCATAAAGTAGAAATAGATTTTAGAAATAAAAATGTTATAGTATGAGTGGGATTAAAGAAAGATGATTATTTTATTTTTTATTTTTTTATAAAATTTATTAGAAATATATTATGATTAAAAAATAATAATATATTAAAAAAATAGATTTCATTATAAGAGAAGATTAAGAAATAATAATAAATAATAAAGAAGAATTTAGACATGTTTTAAATTTTTTAATTAGAATAAAGAATGATTTATAAAATAAATTAACAAATAATATGTATTTTGGATTTTATTTGTAATTTAAATTTAAATAAGAGTAAATTTTAATTTTTTTAAAGTATTAATATAATTTATGTTCTTTTTATTTTGATTATTTTGTTAATATTAGAAATCAAATTTAGACGATGTCATTAAATTTTGACAATTAGTAAAAGTAGGGTCATTCTTTTCAGTTGTTGAGTAGGGTCATCATTTTTAATATCAAGTATGGACACAATCTAGAAAAATAGTTAATGAATTCCTTTTTATTTCTTGTATGTTCTAAAAATATATAATAAAAAATAAAAAATGAGTAAGGTTCAATATGGACTTTCAAAACCCTATTCATTCAATAAGAACTTAGATTTGATTCTTAAATATAAATTTGATGTTGATCCAAAGTATAATTTGTATTAGAGTGGCACAGTGGAAGTGTGGCAGACCATAACCCACAGGTCCTAGGATCATTTTGATCTTAAAAATTAGGCTATTTGAATGCATCAGTTAAAATGATACGAGATAAGGAACTAAAATATTTCTCTTAGCTTTAGACATGTGTACATGTCAAATTTTTACAAGGGGAGAAACAACCTCTAATTTTCTAGAAATACTCATTGCTCTTTCATAGTGGAAAAATGGTTATGTATAGTTATGCCATATATGCGGGTTAGATTGACCAAATATATTAAAATTTTCATTTGATGATGTTTATTTGAAGAGTCTATAGTTTCAACAATATTAAAAGATGTAGTGAAGGCCTTGACTCGTCTTCAAAAGTTATACTTTAATTATAGAGATCTCAAGCCTAATCACATTTTAGATAATGGTGTCATAGGAAAATTGACAAATATTGGTCTACCTTTGTGAATAAAAATGGGAAGTCCAACAAAAGGATTCTATATGATTTCTTTGGACCACTACTATAGAACTTTCTTGTGATGAACCTCCTTACATGAAAAAATATAATGGGAGAAATTGTTGAATGATGTTTGTTGCGTTCTTGTAAAACAAAAATGTCTCTATCCATCATTTGGAAGTCCGAATGGCCTTGTTGAGTCTCATATCAAAGGACACGAGTCTATGCAAATCAAAATTATTCTAGTCAAATCATCATTTTAATTAAACCAATCTTTGCTCTTGTGTTAACATGAAGGAAATATCAGACCTAATGTTTCTCTATGAAAGTACTCAATGCATGATAATGGTTTACTATAATTGTTAATATACTAGAAATATTACCATGTTTTATTCTATTGTACCTTGTTATTAGTTTTGATCAACCCAATAACTTTGTGCATATGTTGAAAGATATGAACTCTTTTTAGGGAAATTTTTTACTTGTTTTCCATTCAATTATACTTGACATATAGGAAATCGAGGATACTCATGTAGTCTGAAATGCATGATTATCATCCTAGAATATATTTTGAGTATATAGAATATATTATAGTTCAATGATGCATGACTGCATAATGTGGGATATGCATGTCGTTCACTAGGTAAATGTTATGTCAACACATGATAATAATTTTGTAAAATGTTGAAGTTACATGTAAATGACTAAAACATCTATACTAGAGAAAATGGATTACATAAGAGAAAATTGATCAAATTGAAATATATGTGATTAAACATATAGAATAGTTCCTTCGATTGTAAATTCTCGATATGTATGTATATATAGTTCTTTTCATTGGAAAAATGATTAAAACAGATGAAGAAGATATATATATATATATATATATATATATATATATATATATAAACACTATGAAGAATATACATATTCAATATCAACTTCTTCAATTATTGATTTTTTTTGAGTTGCGATGCAAATACATCTCATGCTATGAGGAAAACAACTAATTTACAAGGGGAGAATTGTTACATGACTTTTTCCCCAAGAAAAGAGAAAGTTATGAAATAAACCTTTAGAATTAAAAGGGAGATAAAAAAATAAAGGATATGATGATTTTTTGGTTAAATGAGATATTAATAAAGAATATGTATAAGAAATATCTTAAAAAGGTGGAAGAATAATTATTTATTTAAATAATTATTAAATGCAACCTTTGTAAAAAGGTTTGATGGTTTGGAAATCACCCCTTAAAAGGATATATCAATCATTCAATATGAGAGGCATGGAGAATATTCAAGGAGAAGAGAAAAATTAAAGGAATTAGAGGGAGAAACACAGGAATTCAAAAGGCACAAAAGGGTGAACGTTAAGGCCATTTATTGGAATTGAGGCATTTGGAGAAGAGGAACACATTGTGTGTCCAACTTGGGGTACAACGCATACTTGAGATTGCCCTGGAAAGGGTTGTACTATAAGGCCTATGATACAGGTTGTTTGTATTGTAAGTATTGTGAGGTTGGTTGATTATATCGTAAGGCTTGTGAGGCAAGTTGGGTTCTATGTAAGAACTGATTCCTCTAGGGGTGCTTCCTTGTTGTGAAAGGCCTAGACATGTAACCATTCCTCTAAGTGTCAAATAGCTGCCTCTTTGTGATTTTACAGATAAGTATTTAGAACCATTGATTTGATAATATTGGGGAATATTGTATATATGATTTTGATGTTAATATGATTAATCTATGTAGATGTGTTATTCCATTTATTATGTTAATTATTTAATTATCACATGTTTACATTGATTATTCACATTTATTTTGATAACATTACATATTATAAATTATATTAACTCTAATATTTATTATATTAAATTTGTTGTTAATACTTAAATAACTAATGGAGAAAAGTAACATCACACTCTGAACCCTTTAAACCCTCTTCTTCTTCTCCATCTTTAGATCCATCTAATTGTTCTTCCACATGTGCATTTTCCTGCTTCTCAATTTGTCTTGAAGTGCACTATTTTTGTCTTATCTTTCTCCTTTAGTTGTTATTTTCCTAAGTAAGCTCTAAACTCCTTGAAAATCACATCTCTAGAAAATACTATTTTACGACATAGAGAATTTCAAAGTTTATAACCTTTTACATTCTCACTATAACAAACAAAGATGCATTTATGTGCTTTTGGATCCAATTTAGATTGCTCCTTTTGAGGCATTAGATACCTATCCAAACTTCATAAGGAGTTTTATCAATAAGATCTTAACAAGGAGATCTATTAATTAAATAACAAGTAGTACCAACAACTTATGCTCAAAGGAAACTATCAAGCTTAGCACCACTCAACATGCTCCTAGCTCTTTCCATCAAGGTTTGGTTCATTCTTTTGTCTACCCCATTTTTTTGGCAATTATAAGGAGTAGTCTTCTACTAAAAAATACATGCATGCTTACATAATTCATCAAATAACCTATAACAATATTCACCCCATTGTCATATCTCAAGACTTTTATCTTATAATTTGATTGGTTCACAACTAAGGCCTTAAATTCCTTGAAATTAGTGAAAAATTCATAATTTTAAATGCATAGAATAAATCCATGTGTATCTTGAGACACCATCAATGAAAGAGACATAATACCAAGATCTACCCAAATAATCAACATCCATTGGTCCACATACATCCAAATGAATGATCTCTAATAATCTCTTTGCCTTATTAGATCCATTAGAAAATGATGATCTATTCTATTTACCAAACACACAATGCCCATAGAAATTATTTTTGTGAATAGAATAGTAAGAAATACCATCAACCAATGTTTTATTAATAATGGTCTTAAGACCTTTTTCACCAATGTGACCCAATCTATGGTGCCACAACATACATACATTTTCAATGCTAGTTACATTGGCGGAGTTACAAAAATTAGAGGCATTTATTCTAAACAAAGTCCCTATCCAAGATTCTTTAGCTATCACCAAACTCCCTCTTACCAACCTACAACCAAACTTGAAAAATGTCACATGCATTCTAGAATCATTCAACTTGGATATTGAAAGTAAATTTCTTGCAAGTCCTAGAATATGCAAAATATTATCAAGGGATTTAATCCTCCCATCACTGAAACACAACTTTACATTTCCCTAACCAATAATATTTTTTCATTTTGTTATCACCAAGGAAAAAATCTCCCCCATCATATGCGTTGTATGTAGTAAACCACTCCTTGTGAGGAGTCATATGGTAGGAGCAATGAGTCAATACGCCAAGAATCATTACTAATAGTGTTAGCTAAAATTGAAAAAAGCATCATAATCATCATCGAAGGACTTTTTTGTGAAAAAATAAATATTATTTTTCTTGTTCTTACAATCCTTCACATGCCCTCTTTTCTCTTTGGACCTACCTTGAACATGCAAGGAATCTTGGGAACCAACATTCATATACTTTCTCCTCATCTCCTCTGAAAGAAGTATGAAAACCATTTTTTCCATCTTTGGCTTTGCATTACCATTACTTATGCTAATGATTATATTTTCCCAAGTTTTTGGGCATAGAATAAAGAAACAAGATACATCTATCTTCATCTACTAATTTAACATATAATGATGCAAGCTAACTTAGGATCAAGCTAAATATATTTAAATGATTTACAATTGAATCATCATCTTTCATCTTTAAATAATAGAACCATCTTTTGAGATATAATTTGTTAGACTTGACCTTTTAGTTTGGTAGATTTCACCTATCCTCTTCGACAACTTGTATGAAGTGTATTCTATGGAGACATTCAAGAGGAAAGAATCCATGAGACACAACCAAATGGTTCCCCATGCCTTCTTGTCTAACTTCTACTATTCAACAAACATTGCAGTTGGTTTTGTTTCTTGTGAAATTGGCAACCACTGATCTCTCTCTTCAAGGAGATCCTCCATATTCAATTTCCACATCTTATAGCCTATGCTATTGAATTCCTCAATATCTTGATGAGAGGTAGAGGTCATGGTATATAATATTCTTCAAAAATCTTTAATGTACCATAAAACAAAATTTCCCATTGTAGAAAAAAACCTTCAACACTTACGAGAAATGTGTCCCTCTCTCAACAAAATTATTAGCTCTAATACCAAATTTTGAAAAAAAAAGGTGAAGATAATATGCAATATTAGCTTATTAATGTGTTTGAAAACTGAAAATTAGATAAACCAAATTGAGACAATGTGTGATTGTAGATACAACACTAAGATAAAAATAAGAAAACCATAGATAACACCAAATTTATGTGGAGAAACCCTTTTGGGAAAAAACTCCACATGAGCAAGAGGGAAAAAATATTATTAATATTCAAGGAGACTTATACAATAATAATATTCACTACTATCCCCTAATCAATCTGGTAGCACCCTGATACCTACAAATCAACATATGAAACTACTATGCCATAGCTCCAATTTATAGAAAATTGTGGGAGCGAAAACCATAGTCATAACTTGAAAGAAGAGGATGATACCACTTGGAAAAACCCATGCTTGTCTTTTGGACAACCAACAAACATAATAAAATATTTAATTCCCTTTACATGAATTCTCACATGGGAACCTAGCCCATAACCAATCAACATTATAACTTCTTGATGCTCTTTGAATCATCAGTGGAATACAAATAGACACCAAACACCTCCTCCACTTGGGCACCCAAAGAATGAACTTTCACCTTCCATAAGTGGATGCCTAAGAAGGATATTTTTTCGGTTATAATGTGTAACTTCCACTGACATTTAATTCCTCTGTAAAATATATATACAATGTCATTATTTAATGATTTTCTCTCACATCCCCCAGAACACATTCCAAGGAATGTGGAGACGTATGAATGGTATAGGAATGCAAGGTTAATTTCACCTTTTCTGAATATCTAATGTGTATCCAATAGTGATTACAAGAAAGATAGTGCCAATACAAGATCTACCCACATTGTGAAATCCTCTAATAGTAAGTTCAAATGGTTATATCTTTGAAATGACTATTTCAAATTAGTCTAAACAATCTCCTATGCATATTATCAGATTAGATCTATATAGCATGACACTTCTTATGGAAAATGGGCTATATCAAATATATAACCAATTATATAGTAGTATCAATACTAACATGTATCTTCTCTAAATGTTTTTTCATTCATCTAATATCTTTGTAAAAAGGTCATGTCAATGCTCAATCCCATAGATATATTTTAGCTTGAGTGTTTTGTACTTGTAGGATAATTTCAAACTCCTTAGATGCTTTAGGTGTGAATTGAGATACAAGAGGTAAATTAAGTATGTTAGTTGGTTAATTTGACTATTGCAATGTAACATCTTGGCCTCTTCCTAGTCTTTGGTGTGTATTCCAAACTATGCTATAATCATGTAAATTAGGGGCATCATGAAAATTATTTATGGTATAGACACAAGCCATATGGATAGAAAATGAATTAGCATGGAAGGATAAAGCATGTGAAGGCTTTGGAAACTTTATACCATCCTCATGTGGACTAGGGCTAAAGAAATGAGCAATTAAAGCATGGGAAAAATCTATAAAAGAATAATATAATAAACAAGACGAGTAAAACCATTAAAAATATTTATATCTCAAATATAATATGCATACATAATCAATAAAATATCATCATTGATTTTTTCATAATTAGCAAGAAAAAATGACTTCATATTTAAAGAGGCATCTATAGAACTATCATGAAATATTTTTTTACCAAGGATCATAATTTCATCATGTGAAATGTAGGATAATGCAATGAAGTATCAATAAGAGCTACATGAGAAGCTAATAGATTATCAAGTTGTAAGCCTATGTAAAAATTCATCATAATTATCTATAGGTTTAACATGAGATGTACAAAAATGATAATTGTCATACTCATTATCATGCATGAAAGATGGACACATTTAAAGAAAATGAATCTATGGACACATGGATTACATGAAATTTAATAGAAGTAACATCAATAATATCATGCATAGGTGAAGAGGGTATATCGTTATTTATGCCCATCAAACTAGATGTATCATTATTATATGATAAATCATTATTGGAAACTTGATTATTATTATCACAAGCCATAGGAGAGATGAGATCAAAATGAAACTCATGAGAAAGTGAGGTAATAATATCTCAGAGGTGTTGGTGATTTGAGTTGTATGTCTCAAATCCATAAGGTTGGGAAGTCTTCCAAGTGCCAAGGGTGTCAAAACTAGGAAGACTATCCACTAAAATCATATTTAGGTTGGGAAACTAAGGGCCAATTATGAGGTGTATAAGACCTCCTTCACTTTTGACTCTGCTAGACCAAGGGGGTTTCTCTAAGGTACTGCTATAGATATCACCACATAATCACAATACATACCTTGACATAAACCATGCCAATTGCACAATGCACCCCTATTTTGGTTGTCATTTCATGCCTATAATCTAGCTTGGAGAACTCAAGGTTAAGCACCTTATTAAAATAGATGACTTGTCATATAATTTTCTAAGAATGTGTTTTATGATAAACCTTTATGTTTTTATATGCATTTAGACATGGATGTTGGAACATACTAGAAGTGATAAAATTAAAATATGTTTATATTGATTTGTTTTGATTGTGTAGAGGATGATGGGGAGAAGGAGATAGTAATGCACTGATGCCTTTATCCACTTTGGCAACATAGTCTTTGAATTCATACAAAAGATACAATAATTGAAACCAATGTGATAACTTAATGAAGACACCACAAAAGACTATGCCTTTCAAAATGTATAGGAAAGCTAAGCTCTATACATACATTTAGAAAAATAATAAATGGTTGCAAAATATTGAGTCTACTTAGTTATCCATGAGCACACCCATAGATTTTCTTCATTATGCTAAAAAGATACCTTACAAAGGTTTTTCAAGGATTTTACAATCATTTGGTTGACCAAATCAACAATACACATCTAGAAATATATAGCATACACAAGGAGAAACTTAACTAAGGTTGATTCGTCCTTTAATAATTCAATCCACAAAGTTTAATATTTATTACAGATTCGGGATGAACCCAAATCGTTACAATATAAAAATATTTTTACCCAAAACTAGAAATTGAAATTTTAGGGCTTCCTAAGAATATCTCTATTTTCTTGGTTCTACAATTGCTCTCCTTTTTTGCCCCTACCTCCTTTTTGATCAATTTATAAAGTATATCTTGCAACATCATCTAAAGACCTTGGGGAAATAAACATGGCCATCTATAATTGTACCTGCTTCCCATGTTTGCTTGTATCACCTTCAAATGGCCATACACTTGAAGCCATTCATTTTACATAATCAACCATATTCTTTTGTACATTATTCATGTCTTATAGGGGTCCAAAGGTAACAAGAGGTCTCTAAGATTCATCAATTGTCAAATCATATTCATTTTCATACCATTAATGACATTTTGGGTCATGCAAGAAGGTAGGTAAGGATTTCTATTCGAACAATAGATTTTTGAGACTTTGCATGCTAGAGGGGATGAGGGAAAAAATACCCTAAAGGTTTGATAAAAATGATAATATGAGAAATTTTGAAATCCCAAAATTTGTAATGTAGAAATTTTGGGAAAGAAAGTTGGAAATTCAAGAAAGGATGCATGGATGATGAAACATAGAATCTTGAATTTTAAGGAAAATGGGCTTAGAGGGGAAAAATCAAACTTGTTGGGGAAGGCATGCCAGGGATGAGTGTAGAGTTTCCCTATGTTTGATCAATTGGTGTAGATAACATACATACAACTTAATGAGCCAATAGATCCTATATTGAAAAATTCATTGTCCTAGATGTGATTCATTTAAATTGTCAACCAAGCAATCATAATCTTGAGATGTTGGAATTGTATGTGTAGTTGAGAATTCTAAACCTTCCTAATCAATTGAGTATAGAAAAAGTAACAAAAACAATTCTAATTAAAGGAAACTTAACTGAAATAACTTCTATAACGAAAATAGATTAAGTGAGTACTAATTGTTGTATGTAATTGCAATAACTGCTATAGGTAACCAGTCCTACAATGACAATAACTTAACGACTCTATATGTTGTAGTGTGATTCAATAATATTTGATTATCTACTAGCAACTCAACATAATGTGAATTAGAAAATACAATTCAAAAATTAATTAATAATCTAAACCAACATGGATTTTGTAGCACCTCAAGTGGCCCTTGCTTGAGCTACTACAATCCACAATGTCTTCCTTCAAATCCTAACTTAGAGATTCATGAAATTGGTATACTCTTCTTTATTACAGTTTGAGCATACAAAATATTAAGAACAAAGTATTTGATCACAAGATTTATATTCAATCTACTTCATACAAAAATATAGCTAGCTCAGTCTTTAACAAGATCACACACATATACATGATATGTGAGAGTTCTATTATTTCAAACCTAAAAAAAAAACTACAAGCAACTGCCAGATATTCCAAAAACATAGAAAGAGGACTAGGTCTCAATTCAATAGTAAAATAAAAACAAGTGGAAGAGTGTAAGAATATGATAAGGAATCTACATCAATTAAGAAGATGGTTATAAATGAAAACATGCCTAACAAGATAGATTTTATTACAAGTCGCTAACCACTATTAGAAAAAGCCTCTTCTTTCCTCCATAATTAAATAATGATAAGTAGTGAAAATATTGAGTGATCCATGAATAAATCATGTTCACATTTTTTTACCATTGCTTACATCATCTTCAAGAAAAATGCACGTGTTGAAATTTATCACCTCCTCTAACTGTGGTGGATCAAAATCCTTCTACTGCAAGTTGAAAGTCCTTTTGTTGCAAGTTGACAAATCCTTCATTGTAGGGATTAGTTTTATTCCCAAAGGATTTTTTTCATTATTAAAAACTATAATTAATCATAAAACTCCACTAAATTCCATAGAAATTCAATGATCACACAATCATTCATCAATATATGAAAAGGTTTGGAAATTTATTTGAAACTTACTAGAAATATGATAAAAAAAAGTACAGAAATAAGGCAAGGAAACTGGATATTTCTAAAGCTCATCAATGACAAGTTTGATAGGCATGAAGGTATGGAAAACTTTGAAATATTGAATTTCGTAAAGTAAAATTTTTGGGAAGGAATGTTGGCAATTGACGAAATGACGCATGGATGACCAAACCCAAAATATCATATTTCAAGGAAAATGGGCCTAGAGGGTAAAATTAGGCTGAGGAAGACATGCCAAGGGTGCCAAGTTTGATAGGAAGGCATGCCAAGGATGACAATTTTGAAAATCATGATCTATGAGAAAATTTGAAATCCCAAAATTTGGATTCACTCAAATAAAATCCAAATTACAAGGTATTGACTAAAAAAAGCAACCTATAACAAATTTTACTAAGGATATTTGACAAAAACACTTTAGATGAATGCCCTTAGACAATTACTCAACATAGGGGACCCAATTAAAGATTTCATAGATCTATTCTTAACAAAAGATGGGCATAGCCAAATGCACAACTCAAGGAGAACAAAGAAAAATCAGACGCATAAAATTGAGGTTCCAACAATGTCTCTAGTTGGGTATGTGTCTCTCTTGTAGGCATAATGAGAATCCAAATATTAGAAAGTAAAAAAAAAATGGGGAGAAATAGGGATTGAGAGTGACTCACATTTTATTGTGGCAAACAAGGGTCATGAATACACAAAGAATACAATATCTACAATAACATGTCACACTGTTTACAATGAAGGAAAGTAACCCACAACCAATGACATGGAGGCATATAGACATAAAAATTATGATTGCACACAAAATGCACCACATTATTTTTTAGGTCACGTCCTGCATGAATACCCATGGCACATGGCCATAAACAAGCTACTAGATACACTTGTCTCTATCAAAGATAAGCCTACTAAAGGAGCTAATCTCCCTACTTGACCATAGTCGTACTTAACATCAAACTATAAAAAATGAAACCTTTCATCTATATGCATCAACTTACCAGTGTTGCTTAAAAGATGAAGGAAAATTCTACCTTCAATATCACTATTGTAGGGAAACCATAAATAATAGATGTTGGACCTATTCCATGATGTATCATGCATGTAGATGATAGTAGCGGTAAAAACATTTAAAACCAAGTCAACATCAAAAAAATTGGAACTCATGGAGGAAAGAAGACCTTCCTCACACATGAGTGCATTGTTGTCACACACATTGACCATCCTATTGAATTGAGACAAAAATAAAATACCTCCAATTCACATGAAAAATACAAATTAGTATCTTCATTATCAATGATAGGGAAAAATACCTCCTTGATAATGAAGATACTAATATGTATCCATGTCTTCGCCAGACTCATGTAAACACACATTAGTATCTTCATTATCAATGATAGGGATAAATAGGGAAAAAATTAAAACAAACTTGTTTCCTATATACACTTGACATCATAAATATGTACACACCCCATATAATCAATTTCATGAACTAATTCACTTGAATGTCAAATCATGCACACATCTTCCTCTTCATCCACACATTGCATTTCTAGTAGGGAAAAACTAATTGTGGCTCATCATTCAAATTTTCTCCATTTAGAACTTCATGTCCATGAACTATTTTCCCCACTTTCTTCTTCACCAACCATTACTGCATTGGATCCTTATTTCTCTCTATCATCTTCCCCACAAAACTATTTTCACTGATCTTATATTTTTCCCATTGTGATTTTCTTATTTGTTGCTATGGAAAATTCCTTTGATTTAGCAACAATATCATTAATTAGTGCAAGAACATATTCAACTCTTAATTGATAACTCATTTCTTACTTATGCCATTGCTACATCTAATTAGTTTTTCATATCTACACATGATATCTTGTATTGTAGGGATAATTAGATGAGTTCCTTGGGGTGTTCTATGTTGTGAGAATGCAAATCATATTGTTCTACATCAATACTATGCACACCTTGAAAGCACATATTAATTGCATCATAATCACTATATTCATCTTCTCCATCCATGGTGTTATATACCAATGCATCATGATGATCATCCTCTTCTTCATAGTATTGAGAAAAATCCCCCTCATAAGGAAAATATTTTTCTCTATTCATCGAAAGGGAATTTAGATTCCTGAGGGTGGCAGGTTAAGCTTCCCACAACCTAATGTTTGCAAGAATTTTTTGTTGTTTAAGGTTATAAAGCACCTTATCATGTTCAACTTCTTCTTTGCATGACATCTCAGGAAGAAGAGGATAATGACTAGTATCATATGTTTCCACATTCAAATAACTCATACCAATATTTTATGCATCATAGTATTTATCCACATTCAAATAACTCATACCAATATTTTATGCATCATAGTATTTATCCACATTCATCCTATCAAGAAGCATATGGTTTCTCTCTAATTGAAAATAATTAGCATTGTTCTTTGTGTCTCCACTCCGAGCTAATCTTGCAATTCATCTAGTTCATCATTATAATCATATGAAGTGTTGGGAGAAGGGGGAGACTAGTAAATAGGATATGCAGTACCATATGTACATCCATATCCCTTCTACCAATAGTTCTATATCATTTCTTTCTTTATAATCAAACCATGTCACTACTTGAATCCTTAGAAGTGTATAGGTGTTGATTTCTAAAATCAATACACAAATCATTTCTATCTATAGAACAAACTTCTAAGATTTGAGGGGTATGTTTGAGTTGACTTATAGTTACTTAGATATTCCCAAGATGAATATCCTCATGCAATGGTTGCAGCTACATTTTATCCTTGTTAATACTCAAGTTATCTTCTTCTCTCCATCACAAAGTTTGTTAAAATTAATTATTAATTATGGGTTAACTGAAAAATCACCACTCTTCACTTGGAAGAGACAAACATATTTTCCAACAACTAGCAAATAAAAAACTAGACAAGAATACCTCCTTGTTTTGAGTTGCATAGGTCTTCAAAAGAAAAACCATAATATCATCCATGGAAATAACACCAATTTATCTATGATTTGAGTTGTATGTTTCAAATCGTTAAGGTTGGAAAGTCTTACAAGTGTCAGAATTGTCAAACCTTGGAAGAATATCCACTAAACCTATATTCATATTGGGAAACTAAGGACCAATTATTGAGGTGGGTAATACTTTCTTCACTTTTATCTTTTCTAGACCAAGGGGGGTTTCCTTAAGGTTTTTCAACAAATATTATCACATAAGCACAATAATTACCTTGACAAAAACCATACCAATTGCATAGTGCACCCATATTCTAGTTGTCACTTCATGCCGATATGTCGGTTTGGGGAGCTCAAGGTTTTAAGCACCTTATTAAAATAGATAATCAATTGTATAATTGTCTAAGAATGTGTTTTATTGTAACCCCTTATGTTGTTATATACATTTAGGCATGAAAATTGGAACACATTGGAAAGGATAAAATTAAAATATGTTTATATTAGTTTTTTTGAGTGTGTAGAGGATGATAGGGAGAAGGAGCTAGTAACACATTGATACCTTTATCCACTTGGGAACTAGAGTCCTTGAATTTATGAAAAAAATGCAATAATTGAAACCAAGGTGATACCTTAATTAGCACACCACAAAAAAGACCATGCCTTTCAAAATGCATTGACAAGTTGAGTTCTACACATAAATTTAGAAAAATAATAAATGGTTGCAAAGTATTAAGTGAGTCTACTTAATAATCCATGAGCATACCCATACATTTCCTTTATTATGATAAAATATACCTTACAAAGGTTTTGTGAGGATTTTATAGTCATCTGGTTGACTAACTATAAGCGGTCATTGTCTTAGTTGTAGTCAACCATAGTCATTCATAGCTTAGTTGGCCGTAGTCGAATGGAGTTATTTATGTTCAATAAAACTATAGTTGTAATGCAAATAATTAATGTAGTGCATGCCATATGTACTCGGGTAATTAAGTCTTGATTAGTGGTCAATGGGTTGTTATGAAATGCCACGATGGTTGGTTTCCCAAACACCGTTGAGGGCTATATGTACTGGAGTCCTTGTGGTCAGGATTATTATGATGATGGTACTGTTGGCATCAATGTTATTGTAATGTTGATACTTTACTGTTTGACAAATGAATAGAATCATTCCTTATTTCACGCATTTGGTGTTTTAGAATATGTTGTAAGTATCTATGTTTTGTGCATAACTTAGTTTACTCTCGTAGTACATTGAAATGTATCCTATGAGGCAAAAATTTGGCATCATTGCCTAAGCACTTAGAGAAATCACCCAATGGTAAGATGCCATTGTAATGGGTCAACTGGCAGAAGAGCCTATACAAAAAAATGAAGAAAGGGAAGATGATTTGACACAAGATTTGATGAACTTGTGGGACATATCATTAAGGGATCACATACGGAGGGAAGCTCTCAAGAGAGAGATCCCTCATGAAGTCATCTGGGAAAAACTACAAGTGAATGACAAGGTCGGCCATCTCCTCAACCATCTGTCAAGGCTACTAGCCTGCCATTTCATCATCTTGTAGGAACTTTGGGTAGAGAGTGACTAGGATTGTTGAAGGAAACAAATATTGCAACAGTACGAGGAGAGAACCAAGTAGGAAGAGGAAGAATGTGATACTAGCCAAAGACGTACTCCCAACAACCAATGATCACTTGACCAACCTAATAAAGATAAGAATCGAGTAACGATTGGGAAAGAAATATAGGAAGAGAAGGTTCAATGATAACTTAGGTTAGAGGAGCAAGAAAATCGATGGCGAAGGCTAAATCAAATTGACAAAGAAATCTATGACGATATAACTGAAATAAATCAATCTATTACAAGTGCACACCTAAACCTTGATGGAATAGACCGATCTATCATAAGAGCACAACAAAGTCTTGTTGAGGAAAGGGACGAAGGACCCTTCAGGACAATCTACATAGAAAAATACAAATTTTATGAAAATGAAAATGAAGTGATTGAAGAACTTGAGAGTACTATCCGATGCATTTGGGAGTTGTCCATATCAGATGATGATGAAGGGTTGAAGATTAGAAGATATGAGCCTAAGACCCTAGGGAAAAGGGAGAACTATAACAAACCCTAGGAGACTTGAGGTGTCGAGGACATTGACAGAAGACATGGGAGAGACTCGTAAGTGGCTGAGAGTGCAAGTGACGTACCAGAATGTTGCAAGAGAACAAATCTAGTCATGTCTAATACACAAGGAGGCCATCAGGGAAGGATGGTGACTCTGCCAACCAAGAAGTAAAAGCTATCGAAGTTCATGGGGGGTGAGTCAAAAGATCCAATACGACACTACAAGATGTGTGAGACCATTTGGATAGCCAATGGGCAAGATGATGTGGATTACTAGCTGAGTGCATTCCCAATAATGTTGAGGGGTGTAGTAATCGATTGGTTTAGCGAACTGGATGGAACCCACAAAGTATCATGGAAAACATTGAAGAGGGTGTTCGAGCAGGAGTTTAAAATCCTCAAAGATGACAATGAAATTGTAGCAGAAATCTACAACACAAAGCAAGGGAAGAATGAGAATATACGAGCCTACAATAGTAGACTAAAGGAGTTGCTAGGGAAACTAGAGACAACAAATGAATGGTTTGAAGAAGAGGTGGTTTATTGAAGGACTACTCCCCTCCCTCTGAAAGAAAATGAAGGTGGTACCTCCATCCTCGTATGTTGAAGCATATAATCATTTAATGGACATTAAGAATGAATACAAGACATCCTTGCATGGGAAAAGGAAAATTGATGACAACGAAAGTACGGGGGAGAGCGAAGACAAGTCAAAAACCGTACAAGCCCTCTATCTAGACATGATGAGGATGTTGAAGGAACTGAAAGCCAACAAGGAAGTGTTGAAGGAGGTGAATGAATTGTGGTGTACCTATAAGGAAGCTAATGTAGCATAAAAAATTCCTACACTAATCTTGAGAGGAGAATAATACAAAACTCTTACAAATCTTTAACAGTTACATAAACTTAAAAAGAAATAAACATAAATATCATGCATACCACAACATAGTGATTTATGTGGGGAAAACCCTTTTGGGAGAAAAACCCCACTCCAAAATTTGCCCAATATATTATTCAGTAAATCACAAAGATTACAATATACTTGCACAACAAGCTTCTCACAGGAGTATCACGACTCATAGATCAAGAGACAACACAACTGTTATCAGACTCTTAGAATATATCATCATCTCTCTCTATCGCAATCATAATACAATGCCCTCATAAAATAGTGTTACATTCTAGTGTAAGACATGGCAACAAAATATCCACCATTAGATCTAAAACCTAATAATTAACAGTCTATATTTATAATGTATCAGTTATCTAATCTATGTTAGCCATTTTAGAAGTTTCCTTAAAAAGTTAACAAAAAATTGTTTACACACATTCTACTCTCCCCCCTTATGCCATTGTATATTACACCTATCGGTGTAACTATGAAATATATATATATACTATCAAAAATAACCTCTATATAATTACAATGTTGAGACATAATTTCCCAAAAAATCTCCCACTTGTTGAACACCTTGCACGAGCAATGGGAGGGAGTAAACATTGTCTCTTAATTGCTAGGGGTCGAAAGGCCCATAATCTCTTAACACCATTTGAACTTCTCTGTGCTTACATAATTAGTTAAATAATTGGAAACATTCATCAAAGTCTCTACCTTAACCAACTTCACCCTTCCATTTTCGACCATACCTCGAACAAAATGATAGTATACATCAATGTGCTTGGTCTTGGCATGAGATGTTCAGTTCTTGGCTAGACATATTGCACTCTGACTGTCACAATAAATTGTCACTACACCTTTTTTTACTCCAATATATGAACACAATCTCTTAATCCAAATGGCTTCTTTACAAGCATGAGTAGCTTCCATATACTCTGCTTTAGTAGTGGAAAAATCAACCACAACCTATCACTTACTCATCCAACTGATCACACCACCAAATAAAGTAAACACATAGGCACTGGTGGATCGTCTACTATCAATATCACCTGCCCAATTTGAATCCACATAACCATGAATATCAAGGGAAATATCATCTTTGGTTACATTACTATGATAACACAAGGAATAATTTGATGTACCACACAAATATTCGAAAACCCTTTTAACTGCATCCCAATGAAATCTACCAAGATTAGACATATATCTGGAAAGAACTCCCACTACCTGGGCAATGTCCAATCTAGTACAAACTATATAATACATCAAACTTCCAACTGCACTCTAGTAAGGAACTTTGCTCATGTCTTCCATCTTTGATGGAGATGTTGGACAATCTAAAATAGATAACTTTGTTCCAACTAAAATAGTAACACACAATGGTCTACAATCCTGCATGTTAAATCTTTGTAAAATTAAATTGGCATACTTACTTTGGCCAAGAAATAACTTTCTATGCACTCTATCTCTTTTAATTTATATCCCAAGAATGTGTCTAGCTGTACCAAGGTCTTTCATTTCAAATTTACCAAAAAGTTGAGATTTCAGTTATAAAATCATACCTTTCGCTTTGCCAATAAATAACATATCATCAACATATAATGCAATAAACAGGAAATGATCACCATCAATTTTATAATAAACACAATGATCGAATTTAGAATGCTCAAATCACAAACTCAATACATATGTATCAAATTTTTGGTACCACATCCTAGGACTTTGTTTTAAGCCATACAAATATTTATTCAATTTGCAAACCAATTTACTTTTACCTATCACCATGCAGTGCTTTGGCTATGTCATATAAATATCCTCCTCCAAGTCACCATGAAGGAAAGCAATTTTTACATCCATTTTCTCAACCTCTAAGTCATAAAAAACAACAATAGAAAGCAAAAATATAATGGATTCATTTTTGCAACAGGAGAGAATATCTCACCATAATCAACACCCTCAACTTGAGAGTAACCTTTCACAACCAACCTTGCT
This sequence comes from Sequoia sempervirens, assembly GCA_007258455.2. Classification (NCBI taxonomy): domain Eukaryota; kingdom Viridiplantae; phylum Streptophyta; class Pinopsida; order Cupressales; family Cupressaceae; genus Sequoia; species Sequoia sempervirens. The sequence goes on from VDFB02048328.1 coordinate 173,203, forward strand.
TTGTACTTCTCAATACCTCCATCTGAACCAATATTTTTCTTGAACACCCATTTGCAACCAACAAGTTTCTATCCTTCGGACAATTGTACAAGATCTCGCATATCATTCTTTTTCAAATATGTCATTTCTTCATCCATAGAAATCTTCTAGGATTTTGCATCAGTCATACTTAATGCCTCTTCTACAAATTTGGATTCATCCATGTTAGTATTCAATGCAAAAATTCATCTCCAATCATCAAGTGCATACCTTTCAAGTGGTTGTTTATTCCTTGTAGACCTATGAACAAGATGATTTGGAGGTTCTTCCTCCTCTTCCGAAGATCCAAAGTCAGATGAGCTCTCCTCAACTTCTTGTCTATCCTTGGGCCTCATTTCAACTTTCTTAGGTGTAGAAGGAAATTTAATCACGCCTTCTTGTTTACTTTGTTCTGGCTGCAATGTAACAGAAGAAGGCTTAGTTTCTCTAAAAATAACACTTATACTATATATTACCTTTTGTGCAATAGGTTCCCATAGCTTTTATCCTTTCAAACCATAATTGTATCTAATGAAGATACATTTCACAACATTGTTCTCCAACTTTGTTTGCATCTCCTTTGGCACATGTGCATATGTCTCACAACCAAAAACTCTAAGATGCCTTAATGAAGGCTTGCGACTTGACCATGCCTCTATAGGCATCTTATCAACAAGAACTGATGTAGGAGATCTATAAATTAGGTAACAGGTAGTGGCAACAGCTTTAGCCCAAAACCTTTATTCTAGGCCAGGACCACTCAACATACTCCTAGCCTTCTTCACCAATGTCTTGTTCATTCTTTCTGCAACTCCATTCTGTTGTGGAGAATACATAGTTGTCTTTTGTCTATGAATACCACAATATTTATAGAATATATCAAAATCATTAGAGAAAAATTCACCGCCATTATCAGTCCTCAAACATTTTATTTTCTTTCTAGTCTATAACTCAACCATTGCTTTAAAATTCTCTAAATCGATTGAAAACTTCAAATTTACTCTTTAGAAAATATACCCATGTCCTTCTACTATAATCATCAATAAATGAAACATAATATGTGGATTTACCAATCAAAGGAACATCTACAAGACCAAACACATCATAATGAATAAGATCCAATACACCACAAGATTTATGAGAACTCGAGTAAAACTAAACATGATTTTTTTTGCATAAATGCAATGCTCACAGAAATCGAATTCAAGATTACAATTAGACAAACCTTCAATGAGTTTTTTATTTTTCAAGATCCTTAGACCCTTTCTCCAATGTGGCCAAGTCTCTAGTGCCATAACATAGTTTTATCTATAGGTAACTTTGTCTCAAAAGAAAGAGCACCCTTGGGTACCCAAAATCCATGACCATCTGCTGAAGGTGAAACCCTCACTTCTTCCATAGACTTGATTTTTACATAAGTACTATTGCACTAAACAGTGCATGCATCAAGCTTATAAAATGTGCCATATCTGACACCTCTAGAAATCACTATAGCACCTCTAACCATCTTGCATCCTACATTAAAAAATACTACATGCACACTCGCATCTATTGGTTTTCTTACAAATAAAAAATTTCATACTAATCCAAGGATATGCAACACACCATTAATATTTTATATTCTACCATCAGGAAACTTGATTTTAACTTTACCATGGCCAACAATGTCTAAATGATATTCATCACCCAAGTACACCTTACCTCCATCAAATTCTTCATATTCAAAAAACCAATCTCTATTAAAGGTCATATGGAAAGATGCACCCTAGTCAATTAACCATGCATCATTACTTGAACGAGTTGCCAAAGCTACAATCAATTCATCACCATCTTCCTTCTTAGACTCAGAATCATAATTAAATTTCTTCTTTTTCTTCTTTTTTCTTCTTTGCATTTCTTATGAACATGTCCATGCTTACCGTAGTTCCAACAAATAACTTTGGACTTTCCAAGAGATTTAGATCTCCCCTTGGACTTGGATTTGTCATGCTTCTCATTCTTCTTGCCTTTTTCCTTAGGTCTTTCATGAACATTTAGGGCCTCCTTGGAAGTGATGGATACCTTCCTCCTCATCTCTTCAAAAATAAAATAACCCACCACATCTTCATTCTTCAAAATAATAGAAGTACTCCTAATAGCCATAACAAGAGAATCCCACAATTCAGGCAAAGAACAAAGCAAGATCTAACATTTCTCCTCCTCGTCCATTTTGACACTAACGGATGCCAATTGAGCCACCAACATATTGAATGCTTCCAGGTTGTTTTTGATTCGTCCACCCTCCTCCATTCTCAAGGAATATAACTTCTTTCTCAATAAAATCTTGTTCACTTAATATTTTCCCTGATACATCTCACCAAGCTTCTTCTATAGTTTTTATGCAAAGGTCTCCTCATGGACATTAATAAAACAAACTTTTCCAAACATAATTTGATTAGACGCTTGGCTTTATAGTCCATAACATCATATTAAGCAACTTGAGTAGGATCTACAGGCCTTGAAACATTCTCATCAACAACATCCCACAGATCTCGATCTATCAACAGATTCTCCATCTTCAACGTCCACATTTCAAAATTATTTCCAAAACATTTATCCACCTCTATTCTCCCTGATGAACTTTCCATCTGAAAATTCCTACAACAAGATCACAAAATATCTTCTGCTCAAGCTCCCACTCAAACCTAGATTAGTCTAAAAACCCAACAACCCACAACTAAAACCAAAGGTGATCATGCTCTGATACCACTTGTAAGGAAGCTAAGGTAGCAGAACAACTTCCTACACTAATCTTAAGAGGAGAATAATGAAATTTTTTTATAGATCTTTAACAATTACAAAAACTTAAACATAAATATCATGCATACCATGACACAGTGATTTACGTGGGGAAAACCTTTTTGGGAGAAAAACCCCCACTCAAAATCTGCCCAATATATTATTCAGTAAATCTCAAAGATTACAATATACTTGTAGAGAAAGCTTCTCACAGGAGTATCACCACTCAAAGATCAAGAGACAACACAACTACTGTCAAACTCTCAGAATACATCATCATATCTCTCTACCGCAGTCGTAATACAATGCCCTCATAAAATAGTGTTACATTCTAGGGAAAGATAGGCTAACAAAAGATCCACCATTAGATCTAAAACCTAATAATTAATAGTCTATATTTACAATGTATCATTTATCTAATCTATGTCGGCCATTTTAGAAGTTTCCTAAAAAATTTAACAAAAAAATGTTTACATGCATCCCACTCTCCCCCCTTATGCCATTGTATATTACACCTATCAATGTAACTAGGAAATATGTATATATATATATATATATATATATCCTATCAGCAATAACCTCTATATAATTGCAAGGTTGAGACATAATTTCCCAATAGTACCAAATGTAAAATAGAAGGTCACACAAAGGCGAACTACCCAAAGAAAATGTTTTGTGACATTTGCCAAGTTATGGGACACTCCATCAAAGAGTGCTCGTACAACCTAAAAACAAGGAGTTCACAAGTGTTTTTCACACAAGGGGAACAGTCAACCCCTCTGACCACACCACCGAAGCCTCAAAACAAAAATGCATCCCCTAGTGGCTACTGCAATAATTAGAGAAGCAACAATAGTACACCAAGAAGAAAAATCTAGTACAACAACAAAGGTAGACCCATGATACAGTGTTGAAAGTGCATCAAATGGGGTCAGTTTTCTAAGGAATGCCATAATGGTCAAGGTACGGGTGGAAGGATGTGTAAATGATGTGGTACTAGTGATCATGAAGACACTGACTACCCAAAACAAAAAGGAATCAACATGTTGGAGCTAGCTAATGAGGAAGTCCTAGAAATCACAACGGCATAGAAAAAGAAGGAAAATTATCCAAATCCTCGTACGGAGAAAGAAAGACTCCAAGAGGCCAAGGTGGAAGTAGAAGAGGCAATGGCGAAAGAGCAAAGAACCTCCAAGGTGGCTAGTGCGTCATTACAGTTGGAGTCCAAGAAGAACATCGTATGGTAGGTGCTTCACACAACCATACCAATTAAGGTAACATAATTTCTACAAACAATTCCCCAATTGAGAGTAGCACTCACGAACATCATCAAAGACAACCTTCAGAAGGGTCCAACTGAGCGTATGACAACTAGTAGGAGAGGCCACAGACTTGATGCTACTCTGAGTGAAAGTCGAGAGGAAGTCAACCATCATATAGATGGAAAACATGGGGAGAAAACTCTCAAACACCATCATCGATGGAGGCTCTGGGGTGAACGTACTACCAAAGAAGACATGGAAATGCTTTGGAAAGCTAACCCTCTAGCCCTTGACATTCCACCTGGTAGGTGTGAACTATAATGGCATTAAACCTCTCGGTACCTTAATGACACATAAAGTCTTGATCGACACAAAACCATTCTTATTGAACTTTGTTGTCATCCTGGTGTAAAAGAAGGTGTACAATGCATTGTTGGGTCGAGGATGGTTGATTTCCACAAAGGAAGATCATAATTGGAAGAGGAATACACTCTCAATCAAAAGCCCTGAGAAGAATTACATCTTTGATTTGAAGAACCAGGATGTGAGCGAAGAAATGGCTTCGTCCAAATTAGAATCAGATGAAGGGGAGTCAAATGTCAATGAAGGAAGGAAGATGATGGAACCAAGCACCGAGGATGTACTCGAGCTCGAAAGTTGCTTGGAGGATGAGACCAGTTCACTGAACGGGCTATTTCATTGGAAAATAGAGGATTATGAAGTTTTCCACCCAAAATGCAACATGTTATAGATCAGAGAGGGAGGAGAGAGAGAAGACAAGGGCTCAACCAACCAAACATTTCCATTAGAATACAGTGAGTATAAGGAAGGGATAATAGAACCAAATGAGACATCAACCTACAAGTTTGAAAGAGACAAATTGATCAAGTATGAGGAGCCAACACTGAAGAAAGTAAACCTCAATGAAGAAGAAAATCCTAAGGTGATCCTCGTTGGTGATGACTGGGACCTGACACTAAAGGCGTTCAGATTCAAAATCTTCATGGAGTATAAAGATGTCTTCACCTGGATGTGCAAGGACCTAAACAACATACTTCTAGAGTTGTGAATACATAGGATCCCTCTCATACCAAGAGCCCAACCCGTACAGAAGAGACCTTATAGGATGAACACAAATTAGGCCACCAAAGTATAGGATGAAATTGAGAGGATGTTAGAAGCAAGCATTATTTTCAAGGTAGAAGTTAGCGATTGGGTGTCACTAATCGTCATTTCCCTAAAGAAGGAATCTCAGACAATCTGGATATGAGTTAACTTTCAGTGTCTAAACATGGTGACAATTGAAGACCTGTTTCCAATTCCCTTCACCGACACAATTCTGGAGGAGGTTGTTGGGAGCGAGATGTAATCGTTCATGGATGGGTTCTCTAGATACAACCAAATTAGCATTGTTGAGGAAGACAAGCTGCAGAAAAATTTTGTGGTTGAGGACGGGGTATACACGAACAACCGAATGCCATTTGGGTTGTGTAATGCACTAGTCGCTTATAGAGGATAATATTACACATCTTCGGAAAAATGCTAGTGGGAAACGTCAAAGCATTCCTTGATGACTAGTCAATCTACATGACAAGGAGAAACACTTGAAAGCTCTTGAAGAATGCATGAAGAGGTGTACAGTAGCCTGACTCACATTGAACCCTAAGAAGTGTAGATTCATGGTGCCACATGAGAAATTATTGGGAAATTTTGTGTGCAAATCCAAACTAAAAATAGATCTAGGAAAAATAAGAGTAATTGTACAGATGGAGGCCTTGGAGAACATCACTGGCATAAAGCCCTTCCTTGGGCACATAGGGCACTATCAAAGGTTCATCAAGAACTTTGCACAAGTCTCCTACTCTCTTGACCTACTAACGAGGAAGGGACAACCATTCATATGGGAGGAGGAACAAGAAACAACGCTCAATGAATTGAAGGATCGTCTAATTAGTTCACCCATATTGGTGTATCTTGACTGGAACAAGGAGTTCCACATACATGTGGATGCCTCCAAATTTTCCATTAGAGAAACACTAGCACAAGTAGGAGTACACAAGCTAGACCACTTGGTGTTTTTTGTGAGTCATTTACTTTCAAAAGAAAAGAACTATAGTATGACTAAATGGGAAGCACTTGGGATGGTGTACCCAATGTGAGAATTTAGGCACTACTTGCTGGCAACACAATTCACATTCTATGTGAACCAACAAGATCTTATGTACTAGGTGAACAGCCCAATAATACAAGGGAGAGTGAGAAGATGGTTGTTACTCCTTCGAGAATTCACATTCACAATTATCTTACATTCAATGAAGAGCCATGTGATCGCTGACCAGTTGTCAAGGATCTAGTCGGGCGAATCTCCTGAAGGAGGGGTGAACAAAGATTTCTTGGATGCGCACCTATTTCAAATTGCAGTACTCTCTCTGTGGTACAAGGAGATTAGGGAGTACTTGTCGACATCAACATTCCTAAAGGAGATGCCACCAACAGAATGAAGGAAACTCATACTAAAGAGAAAAAGATTCCAATTAATCAATGGGTTGTTGTACAAGATGGGGTCAGACCAAATTCTTAGGAGATGAGTAATAAGAAGAAGAGATACCAACAGTCAAAGAATGGCACAAGGATCTAACTGGAGGTCCACATGGGTTTAGATGCCATGGTAAGGAAAATTGTTTTGGTGGGCCTGAGGTGGCCAACGATGCATACAGATGCCTGAGAATAGGTGTTAGGCTACAACCTTCTAGAGAGTAGGGAAACCCTTGAAATAAGACTTCATTCCTTTATACCCCTCCCAACCCCAAGAGTTGTTGTTGAACTTGGGGCTGGAATAATGTGGGCTTCTCAAAGTAAGATCATTGCATGTGGTGGACACATAGAAGTGGCACAAAATATAGGATGGTGAAATTAGGAGTTTTGAGTGTTGAGGACAACACTTGAATAGAGGAAGATGATTTGGATTACTTTATGGGTTTTAAGGATGGTATGATGGATTATGGTCAGTTTACTAGTGAGAAAGGAACCATGGTGTTACCTATTTTTAGTAAATTCTGATGAGTTGGCAGTGGACAGGTTGGGTTCACCTATCAAGGTCATCTACCCAGATTGTTTCAGCTGGCACTTCAGTTTATTGGCCTTTGGTGTGTTTCCATGGATAATCATGCGGCGTACATTATAATATTATATTTTAATATTTATAGTGTTGTAGCATTACAACTTTATGTTGTTCAAAACCGGGACCTAAGCACTTGTTGAGAGATAAATTATATTTTAAATCAAATTTGGGCTGATGAAAGGATAGTTTATTGAGGATTTGACTTTTATAAAAAATTAAATGATTTATTTAATTAAAAATTCCCATCTTTTGAGAGTATGTTGAATTAAAATTAGGGTTTTGGGCACCCTTCTTGAATTCTAGAAATGGTATCTTTTTGTCTACTACAATGCTCTAATTTCTTTATCCTTGAGGAAAGCACACCCCAAATCTCTTTTGAAAGTCTTAATGGTTTGTTACACAAAATCTTGCTAGCTTGCAATTTTTAGGCTGACATAGACTTATGTCGTATCTTTTGATTTTCTGGGATTGTCCAATCGATTCCTGTAACCGAACTCTTTTGAAATGATTTTAGGAGCAAAATCCTGGGGGACAAGAATTCCCAAAATAATTAGGTTGGTTTCCAGTCACTTCCATCATGCTGCTTTAGTTTCATGATTTGTGAGTGGCGGGAGCATTTTTGTAATGGTCATATCAGCAGATTCAAGTCAAAGCATTACTAGCTTTGCATTTTAAGAATTATTGCCATTTGAAGCTCATGCATTCATCTCTAACTTATTGAACTAAGGCATTCTCTCTTCTCATCTTTGAATTTATGTACTTCCACTGGAAGAGGTTGAAAACTGAACCTATTTACAAAAAGAGTCAACCAGACCATATGCTTATATTGACAATTCTTGTTAGGGTTTCATTAATATGCATTAATCTTGAGACATATGTCGTTGCACAGGCTTTTCTTTGTTGAGTTCCCTTTCAGTTTGCATCTTTAGATAGAAAAACCACTGCCACCCTTAACATCGGGATCCTGGAAGTACATTCTGGTTAGAAGTTATTTCCAATCGTTTTGGTTTAGAGCTAACCTTAACGGGTGCGTGTTGAATTGTAATCTCATTGCAAAAAACAAAAAAAATTGGTCGGTCATTACCCGGTGGTATTAGAGCCAATGATTACGCCAGCCTATGCCCTAGGTGATTCGGTCATCGAGATGAGTGGCGATTGATTGCCGGATACTACACGATGGGGCCAAAAGACAGAGACGGCTTCCACGGTGCGAGCGGATACTTTTTGAAGGCTTTGAGGAAAGCAGGGAAGAGTAGTAGATCTTGTTAAAAGCAGGTTGAGAACATGGCGAAGAAAGTCATAGCGGGCAATGGATGAGAAAGAGATGAAAAGGATAGAAAAGAAAGAGAAGTTTGATGGGATGATTGATATGATGTCCCGATTACTTGCACGAATGGACCAGCAAACTCCTCAGAATCATACTCCTAATCAAAACCATGCTACAGGAGAAAACAGTGGAGTCAATGGGAACAATGGTAATGGAGGAAGTAGAACTATTGGTCAGCATGAGGCCACCTCTAGCGGATCAGCCTCTAGGCCGCTCTTTCCTACATTCACTCAGAGGGAGGAAACGCAAGTTGAAGCTGCCATTCCTTTTGCAGATGATGCCAGGCAAGCCTACTTGGAGTATGCCACCTTACCCCCTGATCTTAGAGACCAATGGTCCTTTGATCAATTCTTGAACCAAAGAAATAGAAGAAACAGAGGAAGAGTTGATAACCGTGCTCATATGGCTCCTAGAACTGATTATCAACAAGCCCTTGGGAAGGTGTCATTGGCTCACTTCGATGGAAGTGATAAGTGTTCAGCAAGATCATGGGTTCAGAAGTTAGACAACTACCTTTCACTTCGTCCCATGCCAAAAGAAGATGCCATCAAGTTTGCAACACTTCATTTGGATGGAGCTGCCCATGAGTGGTGGTACCATGGTTTGGTCACACTTGGCCATAACCTTATTCGAACCTATGGAGAATTCACCAACAAGCTGATTGATAGGTTCGACACTAAGGATCCTGAAGTAAGATTTCGTGAGCTTGCACAACTGAAGCAGCATGGCTCCTTGGATTCTTACATTGCTGATTTCCAGAGACTTTCTGTGATGGTGCCCAACATCACTGAAAGAAGATTGGTTGTTTTGTTCTCTGAAGGTTTGGTTGAACCCTTGAAAGGGTGGGTTAAAGCTTTCGATCCACCAAGTCTTGAAGAAGCAATCAAGAAGTCTCGAAGTATGGAGTTATCAGCCCCTAGGCCTAAATTTCTGCCTAAGCCCTTTGGCCACAAGAAGGATAAGAGACATTTTTCAAATCAGCACAAGAAGTTTCCACCCAAGTTGACTGAAGAGCAACGTGAACAGCTCAGAAAGGAGGGCAAGTGTTACACATGTTTAGAGCCTTGGACCAAGGGTCATAGATGTCCTGGAAGAGGGCGTTATAATCAAATGGGGACCTATTCTGATTATGGATCAGAATCTGATATGTCTGATCAGCAGTCCTGTTTTGGGGACAGCGAGGAAGAGAGAGCTCCAGAAGAGTCCGATCATGAGCAAGGAGTTGGGGCCCCTATTGCCCAACTCTCTAGTTTTCAAAAGAACGAATCTTTCAAGGTTCGTGGTGGAGTTGGAGGTCACCGAATTGTTGCCTTGATTGACATGGGGGCAACACATAATTTCATTGACGAAGGAGTGGTTGCAAAAAGAGGTCTCAAAATAGAAGAATTTGAAGGATTCAAAGTCATGGTGGCTGATGGGTTTCATATTTCATGCAACCAAAGGAGTTCCTAACATGTCTATGCAGTTGGGCAACTATGAAGTCAAGGATGACTTCTATGTGGTTACTATTGGTGACACTGATGCAATACTTGGTAAACAATGGTTACGTTCTCTTGGTGAAATCTCTCTCAATTTACAAACAATGGAGCTCAAGTTCCAATCTGATGGAAAGAGGGTGGTGTTAAGAGGAATGTCCAATGGTGGTCCTCGAATAGTTTTATTCAAAAGAATGGAGAGGCTAATTCGGCATGATCAAGTTGAGTGGGCTGCGGAATGCATGGTCCTTCCAGCTAGTCCAGTTGAGACAAAGAGGGACTATCCTCCAGATATTCAGTCTATACTTACCAAGAGGAGTAAGGTGTTTGCTGATTTACCTCCTAGGCCGCCTCCTGAAAGAGGAGCTGAGCATGTCATTGAACTCAAGGAAGGGGCCAAACCAGTCATCACAACACCGTATTGGTATCCTAAGAAGCAGAAGGATGAGATTGAGAAAAACATAAGAGAGCTCTTGGAGATGGGCTTCATTCGTCCTAGCAAGAGTCCCTTCGCTTCAGCTGTAGTTCTTGTGAAGAAGGATGGCACCATCCGCATGTGTGTGGATTATCGTGCCTTGAATCAAAGCACAATCAAAAATCGGTACCCCATTCCTCGAATAGATGAGCTCATTGATGAGCTACATGGCGCTAAGTTCTTTTCCAAAATTGATTTGAGATCGGGTTACTATCAAATTCGGATGAGAGGTTCAGATGCTGAGAAGAATTGAGATGCCACTATGGACATTTGAGTTTCAGTCATTTCCCTTTTGGTTTGACTAATGCTCTAGCCACCTTCCAGTCTTGCATGAACAGAGTTTTCCAGAAACAGTTGAGGAAATTTGTGTTGATCTTCTTTGATGATATTCTCATCTTCAGCAAGACGTGGGAAGAACATCTCAAGCACTTGGAGGAAGTGCTTAGCATTCTTGAATCAGAAAGTTTGTTTGCCAAAGAGTCCAAATGTGAATTTGGAATGAAGGAGCTGCTCTACCTTGGTCATATAATCAGTGCTGATGGGGTGAAGGTTGATCCTGAAAAGATCAAGGCAATAGTTGATTGGCCACCTCCAGAAAATTTGACTCATTTGAAGGGGTTCTTGGGTCTTTGTGGCTTCTATAGAAGATTCGCGAAGGGCTACTCTTAAAGTGCTGCTCCTCTTACTGACCTCACTAAAAAGGGGGCTTTCATGTGAGTGAGAAAAGGCTCAAAAGTGTGTTTGATAAGTTCAAGAAAAGAGAGTTCCTATCACAAAGGCACAAGGTCTCTTACATGACATAGTAGGCAATTGCCTTGTTTCTAGATGTCATCCACACACAGGTACAAGAGGGTATATGGGGTCAACTCCAACCACTCACCCATTTGGATCTAGGGTTGCCAACGACATTCTACTACATAGAGTTGGAGCTCAAACAGGTTGGAAAAAATTCCTTGCAGGCAGGGAGGAAAAGGAAACACAAGGAGGTGTTAGTTGGAAAGGAAGCATCAGTGAAGGAAAATGCATCGACAAAGAGCAAGGAAAAGGAGGAAGCTAAATCGATTGATTTTTCTTCTTCGACATCGACCACTAGTGCACTGACAGACAAAGTATCCTTGATAGTCGATGCTCAAACTACATCAAATATGGAGGTAGAGGAGGCAGTCGTGATACCACCCTTCTAGTTAGTGGGGTTCACCCTTCTAGAACTACCAGTTAGCATTGGGAGCCCACCGTCAACCATGAAATTTACCCTCTCAACATCGCTAATTGGCATGGGGTGAAAACTTAGGTTAGCAGCCTTTGTGCCAAGCACACCACTAGGGTTGGCAATTTTACCCACACCACTAGGGTTGGTAGTTTCAGTCACATCACCAGGGTTGGTAGTATTAGCTGCACTTCCAAGGTTGGCAGTTTCGAGAGATGCACTACCAGGGTTAGCAGTTTTGGGAAATGCATGACTAGGTTTGGAAGTTTCAAGGGATACACCACTAGGTTTGACAATTTCAGGAGATACACTGCTAGGATTGGCACCGCCAGTTACCTCAGAGCTAGTTGCATTTCCAAACATTCCAATACTAAGATCACTAGCATTATCACCAACCACTAGGCCAATGACTACATGGGGAATAATTACAACATACGAGCAGGTCACCCCATTAGTCAAATCATTGGTTCCCCTTATTACACCACAAGGAGCACCAGGAGTAGCGCAGGTAGATGATTAGATTAGTTCTATTAGTTTTACGATTGAGGTTGTGGAGCTTCTAGTACGGAGACCTTCAGAGGCTTTGGTTGATGGTGTGGATGAGGGAGGCCCACTCCTCCAAAAACAGGAGAGCATCACTGCCAAGATGACAAAAGAGGAAGGGATACACCAACAACATTTAGTGGTTATAGGAGAGTGGGGGGAAGAAATTGAGAGAGACAACCAAGGTGGATGATGAGGAGTCACCGCTAGCATCTGGCGGAGAGGAGGACAAGGATGGGTCCATTGATTTTGGCTTGGTCTTGGAGATGTCACAATCGGATCCATCAGATCTTGTAGGGACAATGCAACAGTATGTATAAGAACTCCAACACATGGGGAGACTGATGATGCAAGTGGAGTGATCCTAAAGGAGCTCATGGTTGGTCGCTCCCCATTAGTGGCCTAGGAGGTACAACGGCTATGGATCTATGCAGATGGGGTGTGAGTCAAAATTTGCTCGTATTCTTACCAGTCAGGGTTGGCCAATGGGGGAGACTCCATCAATGTTGAGAGCATGGCGTGGTGTACCACCAAGGATGGTAGGGAGGGATGCCCAAGTTCTAGAAGGCCTCTACTATATTGAGTTAGCCTTTTGTGACATCTTTTATGTAGCAAAGCGTCAAATATTGTCCATTGAGCTAGCAGTGGCAAGGAAGGTGGAGACCTTTAGGATGTTATAGAAGGTCAAGGAAGAGTCAACTAAAAGTATGAAGAACCTCCAAACACAATTGGTCGAATAGACTTGACTATCCCCTGCACATTGGCCTTGGAGGCCAAGGTGACCACCATGGAGGAAGAGGCATGACAAAAGGAGCAAACATTGGAGCAATGGGTAAAGGAGTTGGAGGAATAGCAAGTGGCAAGGAGCACGAAGGTAGATAAGGCCAAAATCCAATTGATGGAGGTGGACCGCATGGTCAAAGTCACCAGGGAATGAGAGATACTCGCTGACCACCAGCTCTGTGCATGTACAAAGGAGGTGAGGTGATTGAGGGAGTTGCACTCTCTGATGACTACCCTAACTTCATCAGTGCATTTATGGGCATCTTCACTCCCCCTTCTTCTCACTTGTCATGTGTAGTATCATTCCCCTTTTGCTTGTTGTGTCATCTAGAAGATGACTTCTTTTGTGGGGGGATGATGTGAGCGGTCATTATCTTAGTTGTAGTTGGTTGCAGTCGGTCATAGATTAGTTAGCCATAGTCAGTCATAGCTTAGCTGGTTGTACTCGACCAGAGTTGTTTATGTTCAATAAAACTATAGTTGTAATACAAATAATTAATGTAGTGTATGTCATATGCACTCAAGTAATTAAGTCCCGGTTAGCGGTCAATGGGTTGTTATGAAACACCATGATGGTTGGTTTCTCAACCACTATCGAGGGCTATATGTACTAGAGTCCTTATGGTCGGGATTATTATGATGATGGTACTATTGACATTGATGTTATTGTAATGTTGATACTTTACTATTGGACAAATGAATAAAAGGATTCCTTATTTCATGCATTTGGTGTTCTAGAATATGTTGTGTGTATTCATGTTATGTGCATAACTTAGTTTACTCTCATAGTATGTTGAAATACATCATGTGAGTAAACACTAACTATACTGCAAAAATCTAAAAATATATATTGTACACAAGGAGACACTCAACTAAGGTTGATTCTGCCTTTAATCACTTGATCCACAAAGTTTTAAAATGTTTATTACAAATTTTGGATGAACCCAGGTCATTATAATACCAAAATACCTTTACCCAAAATTGAAAATTGAAACCTTAGGGATTCCTATGAATATCTTTGTTTTACTAGTTTTGCAACTACTTTTTTTCCCTCCTTTTTGGTCAATCCAAAATATATATCTTGCAAAACCATCTAAATACCCTGGGGAAAGAACCATGGTTGGATATGTAAGTGTATAAGCCTCCCATGTTTGCTTGCATCACCTTCAAATGGCCATCCACTTCAAACCATGTATTTTACATCATCAACTATATTCTTTTATATACTATCCATGTTTTAGAGGTCTCCCAAAGGTACCAAGAGGCCTTTGAGAGTCCTTACTTGTTGATTTTAATTCATTTTGAGTTCATTAATGGCATCCTAGGTCATGTAGAAAGGTAGGTAGATATTTTTGTTCAAATGATAGAGTTTTGAGACTTTACACACCAAAGGGGATGAGAAAAAAATTACCTCAAAAGTTTGATAGGCATGGCAATATAAGAAACTTTGAAATCTTGAAATTTACAAAGTGGAAATTTTGGGAAGGAAATTTGGCAGTTGAGGAAAGGATGCATGGATGACCAAACTTAGATGAAACCTAGAATCTTAGATTTCAAGGGAAATGGGCTTAGAGGAGAAAATTGCGCTTGTTAAGGCAGCAATGCCAAAGATGATAGGTCCAACATGCATGATGGTATGAGAAACATTGAAATCCTAAAATTTGCAAAGTGGAAATTTTGGGAAGGAAAGTTGGTAGTTGAGGAAAGGATACATGTATGACCAAACTTAGAATCTTGTATTTCAAGGAAAATGGGCTTAGAGGGGAAAACCAAACTTGTTGGGGAAGGCATGCCAATGATGAGAGGTCTGATGGGCATGATCGTATGAGAAACTCTAAAATCTCAAAATTTACAAAGTGAAATCTTTGGGAAGGAACATTGGCATGATAGTATGAGAAAATTTGAAATATTGAAATTTGCAAAATCATGAAAGGAAAGCCAAATTACAAGGTATTGACCATAAAGCACCCTCTAACATTTTTTTAGGGAGGACATTTGATAAACACACTTTGGATTAATACCCTTAGACAATTACTCAACATACGTGACCTAACTTAAGACTTCTCATATCCATTATTAACAAAGAAAAAATAGACACATGAAATTGAGGTACCAACAAGACGAAAGGATAAGCACTAACCAACTCAATAAAGAAGGGAAAATCTAAAACGTGCTAGAATAACACCTCCATGGAAAACACATCCTAATACATATTATAGAATCTCAAGAAAGTATAAAGGATAGAAGGATGGTGTGTCACAAAGGGTATGATGATATCAAAATTAGAAATATATGCATGTATGTTAGCCAAGGAACATGACTTGTATGAATCCATGATGGTTGATACAATAGTAAATGAGTAGTCAAAATAGTATATCACTATGAAACTTCAAACCCTAATAAAAGTATGACGAGTTTATGCAAATACATTTGAATCCAAACCCTAATAAATTTTAAATTGAATGATAATATTAAAATTATATCATATATGAAATCTGTATGAGAAGTGAAGGTATAACCCTAAGGTCAAATCCTAGGGGATGTAAAAGTATACTTGAGTTGACCAAAAATGTGAGGGGATAAAATCCTCTTTTCACAAATTTGGTCTTATTAAATAAATCCTCCCAAATCAAGCATAAATTAACGTAGACAAATATTCATTATAAAAAAATGCTATTAATTATTTACAAATTAAGTGCTAATGGATAATGCATTTAACTTTGGGAACTCTAATGAAGAATAAATGTTGATGTCGTGCATAATTCAATCACCCCAATACATAAAATTGATGCTTACAATCTAGCCACCATCTTAGCTTCTAAATAGTCATGAACTTCCTTATGGGTCATATTTGCACCCCTCAAGGTCAAACCTATGCTCCTTGAAAATGAGCTAATCTACAAAATCAATCAAGTCATAGGATTGATCTAGTTGATTAAGGACTTTTGTAACTTGCTTCGCCTTAGTTGTTTTAATTTGACGATGCACTAGGACTAGTGATATATAAAAATACTTTTGAGAAGTTGAATTATGAGGATCAATTTCTCATCAATCAATCCCATTGTTAGACTAACTTTACAACCTTGGGTAGATTATCATAGGCAACATTCTCAAGCATGCATGTGTCCATGATTTGATGCAAATTTAGATTCCTTTTAGTGCTCCAAATCATAATGTTCATAGAAAGATTTCTCCTTAATAATCAAAATGAATTAATTGCACATTTAATGTCTTTAAATACTAAGGCATAATGTTCAATAAGTTGTGGAAAATGTGTAGCAAGTTGACTCAATAACTAGTGAAAAGGTGATAGCCAACAAAATTGAATTTAAAAATTTAAATTTGGCATTCAATCCTTAGTGGCTCAAGTTTAATCTTAAAGAGCATCATAGGATTGCCCTCGGATAAGAAATTGAAAATCTCAAGGCATGGATTAGATGTATGAACATGTGTGCAAGCATGGATACAATAAATGGCTAAGAGAATACAAATAGAAAACATAAAATTGAATGTATAAAAATAAGTAGAACATAAATAAACAATAGATAAAAGTTGAGAAAACCAAACTCAACACAAAAGTATATCACTTGTCGCAATATAATTATATTAAATGATTCCATCAAAATAACCAAAAGTAAAGATGCAATTTTCACAATTGAGGTATACTCAATCTTTTTCTTTTTCTTTTCTAATATATTGATACAAAGCAGGGTATAGTGAATAAGTAACAATGAAGCTGCTAAAACACAGAGTACTTTACACTTCCCAGGAATCCAGTCAAGCATAACCTATACACTTTCAGCACACACTTATTCCCTGTAATGTTGTTTCAAAGTCTACAAACAAAAGTAGTCTAAGATGCAATCTTAGTGGGAAAGGATAGCATGGCTTCAATTCGCCACTGTTGTCTGCAAAGAGCCTCAGCCACCACCATCACCACCACTGCATTTTCCCGGTCCTTCAATACAGTTATTACAAAACATAGGCCCTTCCAATCCTCAAGTTCATCACTCCCTCACAGGCATTTAAACACCACCAAAAAAAATTCTATACAAGAAATTGCATGCAGAATCCCAATGGAGAAAGAGAATGAGGAGGAGGGCTCAAGAGCTGAACAGTATGAAGCAGTGATAGGAATAGAAACCCATGTGCAGCTCTCAACATTAACAAAAGCATTCTGTAGCTGCCCATCTCAGTATGGTTCACAGCCAAATACAAATGTGTGCCCAATTTGTGTGGGACTTCCTGGTTCTCTGCCTGTTTTAAATGAAAAAGTGGTGGAATATGCAGTCAAGTTGGGACTGGCATTGCATTGCCATGTGGGTCTTCAATCCAAGTTTGACAGGAAGCATTACTTCTATCCTGACCTTCCCAAAGGATACCAGATTTCACAATTTGATGTTCCAATTGCTACAAATGGGTTCATTGATGTGGACCTCCCTGTGGAGCCTGGTGGTGGGCATAGAAGATTTGGTGTGACTAGAGTGCATATGGAGGAGGATGCTGGGAAATTGATTCATGCTGGAAATAAGCGGCTTTTTGGTTCTTCATACTCCAAGGTTTGTGTTCTGTATCCTGTTTCCACTTTCTGATTGAAAATTCAGTTACTCATTTACAAAATGCTAATGTCATAATAGAGGGAAGTTCTCTGCAGCCCTGCAAAAGCCCAATTGTCTTCCATAACATGGCAAGGCAAATTACATCAGCACAGCAAATAGTCAGAATCCAATAGTCTCAGATAAAATATTATAGAAAACGATTACTCATGCCACGCATATTGTAAATTCACAAATTCCAAATAATTTCTGGAAAAAAAAGCAATCCTCCAGAGTAAAAAGGGATGATCAACTTAGTTTTAAAAGGGATGATAAGGCTAGAAGTAGAACATATCAGCAGTATTGAAGGCCTCAGGTTTGAATTCTGGTGGGATCTATAATAATGTATATAAGAATCCATTTTATTTAATATTTTAAATAATAAATAAACTAAAATAATTTAAAATTAAATTAAAATATCTTTTTTAAATAAACAAGTAATTCAACTAGAATCCTCTTTTTAAAATATATCTTAAATAGTTGTAAAGTAAAATAAAATATTTTAAATAAATAAAAATATATAAATAATAAAATAAAATAATGTTTAAATAAATAAAATAATTCTTAAGTAAATAAAAAATATTTTTAAAAATTTAATAAAAGATATCAAGAGATCATTTTTAGGTGATCATTCTACAAAAATCAAGTGAAAAATATTAGGTGCTTAAAGAATGATATGATTGGATATTATAGATTTTTATGAAGATAGATATGTTAGTATAGATATATTAAATACATGTATCTATATGTCATGGAAAGATATCAAAATATTATAATACATCCATGACAAGAAATGAAGACTATTATAACAATGAAGACAGCAACAAATTTAATCAACATTCGTCAAATATTATAAAAATAAGTCTTTGAACTTTTAAACTTTTCAAAGTATTAGCCATATATCAAACTATACACTACTCTCATATTAAGAGTTTTACTATTTTAGATTAGAATAATTCAACAAGGAATGGAGTGAATGACTTCACCACATTAACAAAAACTATTAAAGAACCCACAAACATCTAAAATAATTAAAACTATAAAATAACTCTTAAATAAATAAAATAAAATAACTCTTGGTAAATACAAATAAAGTAACTTTTAAAATAATTCTAAAGTAAAATAAACTAAAATTCCTTAAATAAAAATAGTTTAAGCAATGTCAATAAAACAAAATATTTTTTAAATAATTCTCAATCAAAATAAGTGTTTTTAAATAAATACATTAATTCAAGATTATATCTATTGATAGATCAAAATATTTATGCTAGGTTTATTCACGTTGTTTGTTTAATGATAACAATTTTAATAAAATAATTCAATGTTTGGGTTGTATTTAAGATATCTATATTAGTAACATATCCTTTACAATATTATTCACATCATGAATATAAACCTCCCTTTAATGATAATGAGAGTAAACACATAATCCAAACATAGAACAACTCATTATTATTTATTTGACCCAATATTACTACTTGCTATACACAATGTGCACAACATTTTGACTATTCCATCACACCATAGACATTACAATAGCATATGCCCAAGTACATAAGATGTCATCGCGTCTTAGCATCTTCCATGAGAAAAAAACAAATAATGAGACTTCGGCTACTTCATCATCTCATATGCATTATCATATAATATGCCCAAGTACATAATATGTCATCCCTCTATAGCATCTTCCATAAGAAGAAACCAAATAACAACACTTGCTCAAATCATTACATACTTGAGGCCATGCTCAATCATGCAACCATTCAAATATGATTTTTGTGGGTGAAAGTTCTTAATAGGACCTTTCTCCGAACCCGATTGCCTATTTCATTGCACTACTTTGTTTTCATTCATGTTTACAATTTTTCCTCTTTTTGTTCCATATATTTCTATAACAATTGCTTGTCTCATTCCATGTACATGAATGGTTTTGCTCCTTTGATTCTATGTATAACCACAATGTTTCTCCTCTAATTTCAAGTATGTCTGTTATTATTGATTTTCGATATAGACAT
Organism: Sequoia sempervirens; assembly: GCA_007258455.2. NCBI lineage: Eukaryota > Viridiplantae > Streptophyta > Pinopsida > Cupressales > Cupressaceae > Sequoia > Sequoia sempervirens. The sequence continues at coordinate 192,802 of VDFB02048328.1, forward strand.
AGTGACTGTTTTTTTTATTTATGTATGTCAATAGTTGTTCCTTTGATTCCATTTATGTCCGTAGTTGTTGCTCATTTGATTTTGTGTAGTCATAGTGATTCATCCTTTGACTCATTGTATATTTATAGCTATTGCTACTTTGATATGTTGTGAAATGCCTCCATGATTGTTGCCTCTTATGATGATGGTGTTTATATGTCTCACTTTTGATCTCTTTATCTGCTGTTTTTTCCTCTTCAATATTATTGTTTATATGTCCCACTTTAGATCTCTTTAATCTGCTGTTTTTTCCTCTTCAATATTATCTTCTATTATCTTTACCTTACAACCTTTTATTTTTACTGTTCTTTTGGCTCTAGAGTAGATGAAGTATCTGAGATTTCTTCATAAGTACTCAAGTTCTCATATTAGTCTTCATTTTCTTTTCTGTGTATTTTCTTCATATTCTTTGTGTCTTTATTCTTTCTTATGCTTTATTTTCTACTTCTTTTTTATGCTCTTCTTCACAAATTTTTATGTTCATCCTCATGCTTTACTTACACCTTGTTTTTCTGTTCATTTTATATAATATTCTATAAGATTGTCTTCTTTTTTTTGTACCAAAGATTCTACTTCTTCTTTATGCTTTTCTTCGTCTCATCCTCATACTTTACTTATAACTTATTTTGTTCTTCATTATATATAATATTTTATAAGATTGTCTTCTTTTATAACAAAAATTTACAAACTTCTTTTTAATATTAATATTACCTATTCAAAAATCTCTAATCAAAATATGAAGATATAAGGATATATATGTCTAAAGCATTTATAACTATAAAAAAAAAGATATGAATGCAAATATGTCGAAATCCATATTGATAAAGCTAAACATGTTGCTACCATCTATGATTTCTTTTCTAAATGCATCATTAGAACTGAAATATTCAAACTTCCTTCTTTGAAACTAAAATTCTTAAATCCTTACGTGTTCTTCTTTATCATCCTCATTCTTGTCATCCTTATCATCATCATCATCATTTTCATTCTCTTTTTTGGAAGCCAGAATACATGGACTGTTATCTTCGTCCTTTTCTTTTTCTAAATCATCCTCATTATTGGCATCCATTACATCACCATCAAGTTTTTATCTCACTTCCAGTTGGCAAACAAATCCCATGTATCTTTGACGAACCTGTAAAAATCCTTAAATTTTCATACTTCTCTATTAATACTGAACATGAAAAAAAGGATTGCAAAATATGAAGATTTTGCTAATTCACGCCTTAAAAATTGGCAGATTTGCAGTTACAAAGGTCAACTTTGGACGGCTACGACTTCCTCAATTCTCTTGAGAAATTTTGTTGTGATCATTTTTAGAAAGCATTTGAAAAGTTGTTTGCGATGGTGCAGAAATCCTTTGAATAAAAAAATCTAGCAACGCAATTGAAGCTTCTGAAGTTGATTTACTTTGCCCTACTTTTGTAGCAAAAAATAGATTCATGGCCATATCTCCTTCGATATTACTCAGAATCTTTATCGTGACCACTGTTCAGAAGGCCCTCGAAAATATCCTTATGGTTAAGGAATCGCCTAAACAAAAAAAATATGAATAAGAAAATGATTCATTTAAAGTTGAATGGTTTTTTCTCTCGCAAGATTCGGGGAAAAAAGAGATTTGTCGTCTTACATCTAATAACAAAAATATGTAGGGGAGGGGTCCTAGTTTGGTTGGCTAAATCTTTCTTATTGCAGGAGGTTGGTCACGAGGTCTAGTCTCCCCCACCCTCGTGGTACCGGAGGGCATGTCGTGCCAGCACCGCCGATCACATTAAAAAGTTTACCAGGTGCACTGCAGTTTATAGGGGGTCGTGCTCCCTGATTCCTGTAGTCTAAAAATAAATAAATAACAAAAATAACAAAAATATGCAATAATATCTTGAAAATAGAATAGAGATCACACAACATGAGATATATGTGGAGTAAGATGCTTAGTATAAAAGTATTCAAAAATAGCCAACACCATATTTAAGATCTGGTGAAAATTGAATATGAGGACAATATTATTGTTTATATGTCCCACCTGGATCTCTTTTATCTGTTGTTTTTCCTCTTCAATATTATTGTTTATATATCCCACTTTAGATCTCTTTTATCTGTTGTTTTTTCCTCTTCAATATTATGTTTATATGTCCCACTTTAGATCTTTTTATCTGCTGTTTTTTTCCTCTTCAATATTATCTTCTATTATCTTTACCTTACAACCTTTTATTTTTACTGTTCTTTTGGCTCTAGAGTAGATGAAGTATCTGAGATTTCTTCATAAGTACTCAAGTTCTCATATTAGTCTTCATTTTCTTTTCTGTGCATTTTCTTCATATTCTTTGTGTCTTTATTCTTTCTTATGCTTTATTTTCTACTTCTTTTTTATGCTCTTCTTCACAAATTTTTATGTTCATACTCATGCTTTACTTACACCTTGCTTTGCTCCTCATTTTATATAATATTCTATAAGGTTGCCATCTTTTTTCTGTACCAAAGATTCTACTTCTTCTTAATGCTTTCCTTCGCCTCATCCTCATACTTATAACTTATTTTGTTCTTCATTATATATATAATATTTTATAAGATTGTCTTCGTTTATAGCAAAGATTTACAAACTTCTTTTTAACATTAATTACCTATTCAAAAATCTCTAATCAAAGATTTTTTTTTAAAATGCATCATTAGAACTGAAATATTCAAACTTCCTTCTTTGAAAGTAAAATTCTTAAATCCTTATCGTTTGCCTCTTTTACGTTTTCTTCTTTATCATCGTTTCTTGTCATCCTTATCATCATCATCATCATCATTTTCAGCCAGAATACATGGACTGTTATCTTCGTCCTTTTCTTTTTCTAAATCATCCTCATTATTGGCATCCATTACATCACCATCAAGTTTTTATCTCACTTCCAGTTGGCAAACAAATCCCATGTATCTTTGACGAAACTGTAAAAATCCTTAATTTTCATACTTCTCTATGAATACTGAACATAAAAAAATGGATTGCAAAATATGAAGATTTTACTATATCACGCCTTAAAAATTGGCAGATTAGCAGTTACAAAGGTCAACTTTGGATGGCTGCGACTTCCTCAATTCTCTTCAGAAATTTTGTTGTGATCATTTTTAGAAAGCATTTGAAAAGTTGTTTGCGATGGTGCAGAAATCCTTTGAATAAAAAAATCTAGCAACGCAATTGAAGCTTCTGAAGTTGATTTATTTTGCCCTACTTTTGTAGCAAAAAATAGATTCATGGCCATATCTCCTTCGATATTACTCAGAATCTTTATCGTGACCACTGTTCAGAAGGCCCTCGAAAATATCCTTATGGTTAAGGAATCGCCTAAATAAAAAAAATATGAAAAAGAAAATGATGCATTTAAAGTTGAATGCTTTTTTGTCTAATACAACGCTCGAAAGATTCGGGGAAAAAAAAAACATTCGTCGCCTTACATCCAATAAGAAAAATATGTAATGATATCTTGAAAATAGAATAGAGATCACACAATATGAGATACTTATATGTGGAGTAAGATGCCTAGTATAAAAGTATTCGAAAATAGGCAACACCATAAAATATTCACTTTACACAATATTTCCATTTAGTGAAAATTGAATATTATATACAACATATCTTTGACAATAATATTCATCTAATAATAACATACAATTTATTATTAAATATAATTAATTCTACAAAATATACATTTGACCCATTACAACAAAGAGGACTATGTGCCCCATGCTTACTTCTTCATTGCCTTTTATAGTTCTGTACATGTTTAAGTAAGTAATAATGATTTTGTTGCTTTAATTCTTTTGAATCTACTTCTTCGCATGCCTCTGATTTGCTTAATTTTGTTGCTTAATTTTGATTATGTTTGTTTAGTATTTTTATCTTTCACCTTGCTCAAAGTTGAGTTTCAAAAGCCACTCCTCCCTTTTTCTCCTTTTCATTTTACTACACTTTGTATTTAAGGCTTCAAAATTTCCTCTCTTTCTCTATCTCTATTTCATTTCTTCTTGTTTTTTTTTTAATTCAAGGGGTAAACGCTTTTGACCGGAGCTATGAACTAGATACAACCATTCAACAATACCACCCCAACGGGGTTTGAACCTTGGTGGCAAAAACAACAATGCCACCTATAAACCATCACACCATGCCAATACCGGCCTATTTCATTTCTTGTTGTTACTAGACATATTCTTGACATAATTTAATTGTCTTGAAAGTGATCTTGCTTTAGTTTTTTTATATATCATAATCTCATTGAAATCTGTTTAATATTTATTTTATTGATTGATTCTTCTAGTGTAGGATTTCTCTTATCCCTTCCAAACAATTAGTTGAGGTGTTTGTATAACTCATTTCTATTATTTGCAAAAAGAATTTCCTTTCCTACAAAAAAAAATTATATTATACATTTTTTCAAAAAAAAAATTATCTTCTTCTAATAATTTAGAAAACTATTCTTGTTCTCCTTTTGGCTTTGCTTGTCCCATTACTTTAGAGGTTTTTTTTTCCAATTTTCTTTTAAATATCCCCTCTTGAAGATTATGTTGCTGGGAACTTGCTGCTTGGGCATAGGATCTATCTTGTTTTGTTACTACTGAATGTAGCATTAACTTAAAATTTTGACAAGCTTTTTCTAAATGTTCTATTTCATAACATAGATGGCATCTTAGAGAAAACATTTATAATTAAATTTTTAATAATTTTTATGTAAAAATAACAATTTTAATTGTTGTTAGAACTAATTTTGGGAGATCTGTTTTAATTATTTTAGCATAAATCCATGCATAGGTGGATAGGGCTTCTTCCAAGATGATGTTAGATAAGTTAACTCTCCAATAAGATTTCTATTCTTTGTCAAAAAAGTATTGATTTTACAATTTTGATAGTAATCCAAGCTTTCTGATTTACCTGGATCAAGTTTTGGTATCTATCTTCAAGGAATTCTCAAACATATCTAGAAAAAAAATATTTGCCAAGAATTATATTTTTACACTTCTTCCCCATTTTTCCTCTACCCATATAATCAATCCTTCCAGTAGTATGTAAATAACCTATGAATTATCCCATCTATAAATTCATCCTCGGTCATCAATACTATAGTCTTTTCAGCCATTTTGAATCCTTGAATGTCTTACTCTAATCCATTGGTTCTTGTTGCTTTTCATAGTCTTTCAGATTTGCTTGAAGCCTCTCATTTCTTATTATATCTTTTATCTTCTGTTTTTTCGGAGCACTCTTTCATTATAGATGTATTATGTTCGTCTGAAATTCCTAGGGCTTTCCATCCCCATTTTATTTCTCCCAAGCACACTTAAACATAACTTCACTTACTGTCATTTTGCTGCCATCTTTCATCTTCCTCCATCTAAAATTCTCTGCCAAGTTCTCCATTTTTCTTTTGCAAATCTTCCATTTCCTTTTTATTTATCTATTGTTGAATATCATACATCGTTCTATTTATAAAAAAATATGATTTGTATTTATATAAAGATGGCTAATATTTAATAGTTCTTCCATACGTACCTAAAAAACCTTACTGCAATGGCGGTTAATGTGGGAAATAATGGGCTCCATTGCCTGTAAGGAAGATCTTTTATGCAACATTGTTCCCAACTGCTAAAGATTTTCATGCAATTGACAAGAGCATGTCCATAATATGAGTGAAATGCTTTTTCAAGACGGCTGTCAGATTTTCCTCTTAAGGGTATGGTTATGAGTAGATACATAACTTCAAGAAAGAAAGAAAAAAAATTTAAAGTGATTTTAAACAAATTGATATTGTACTGAAAGAAGGTAGACGTTCTTATACTTATTTGGTTATTTTCTTTGGATAATATTTAGACCAGCAAGGACACACAATTACTAAATAAGTGAATAATTTTGAAGAGTGTTCATAAACTAGATGCTGACTATTTTCAGGTAGATATGAACCGAGCTGGTGTTCCTTTGCTTGAAATTGTATCTGAACCTGATATGAGAAGCGGGGTTGAAGCTGCGGAGTATGCAACTGAGTTGCAAAGGATAGTGCGCTATTTGGGAGTGGGCACTGGGAACATGCAAGAAGGATCATTACGATGCGATGTAAATGTTTCTGTTCGGCCAAAAGGTGACCTTCCCTTTGGAACTAAGGTATCGTACCATGCTTTCATCTTTCATCTATAAAGGCCAGTCAAAAGAAATATGCAACTGATTGTTGGCCTTGCTTAATATTAGATGTTTTCATGGTAGCTGTCACTTAAAAGAGTTTGTCGGTTTTGGTACATGAGACCACAGTTCAAAAACTTAGCACATAAAAAAAATGTACAATTTTGTAAAATAAACTTGAATAATACATGAGAGGCATAGTGAATGAATTTGGAGAATAATAAGTCTATATTATCATAGTAGCATTACTCTGAATCAGGATGGACTCAACAATTCAAAAGTATACATGGAATTCAATAGGAAAAATTTGAGAAACCTAAAAATGTTAAAATATTCATCAAAACAGGGAAAAAAATGGACTCAACAAAAAAATATACATGGAATTCAATAGGAAAAGTTTGAGAAACTTAAATATGCTGAAATATTCACCAAAACAAAGAAAAAATTGTTGTTTTTGTTATATCAAGCTAAATAAAGGAAAAATATACAGTTTTTAAAGATAACCAGCAGGGTCAAGGGACAATCACCTCATCAAAGGCCTTCAATACCACATGGACCTTCATGATGCATGCCATTTTCACACTTTTATCACACTTTTAAACAATCATCAATAGCCAAAGGCACAAAAGTGTAAATGAGAAACTGACAAAAACTAAGGGTGTTTGTATGTTTTCTGCTTGCTGCCTTCTATGTCAACAGGCAAGTTTCCTGCACATACTCGCCTGAATTTGCTACTTTTCGGGTGTGTTAGTCAATGAGTACTTGCTTGAAACTCGGTGGTAATTTTTATTGAAGTGATTTGCCAGGCCTTTTCACTTGCGAGTAACAGTGATTATGCAAATTACTCATTGAATTTTTAAACTATGCCTGAGACCACCTATTATTGGTAATTCCTCTTGAGTAGCTTAAAATATAAGTGCATAGATTTTGAATGGAAATATATTAAGTTTGCTAAATATGATTGTTTACAGGCACCTGTTGAACTCGATAATCAAACCAGTCGTACAATTCTGAGTGTCTTAATCTTAGGGATCTAGTTGTGGTTCTTTATTCTCAAAGTAACGGTTGAATTTGAAATTCTGGTCAGTTTCCAAACTCCGTTTCAGATTGCATCATGAAGAAAGCTCTTATATGGATTTATTTCAGGCCTGCCTCAAATTTACATTAAATTTTGTGGATAAGTATTCCTGAGGAGGAATTCAGCCTGTATAGAATGGATAATTCTATAAGCCTAACAGTATATTAAAATGACTCAACCTCTTTGTTGCCATCTTAGAGAGATTCAATAACCAAGTGCTTCAAAGGCTCTTGACCACAGTTACAGGACTTGCCAAATACTTGGTGAGTCCTCGGAGGCCAAGTCTTAGCAGGTCAAATTGAGGCCAGGCCTCTCATTTGTCAGAATTGGTGACTCTGGGGGAGTAGCATGTAATTGATTATCTTTAAAGAAAAACATTTGTTTCCAAGGAAAAAAAAATCTATATATCATGTTATTCTAAAATTGTTTCGGTGCCATGTTTTTGCTAAGTCTGATTTTAAGCCAAAATTTAGCCCGCCGAGTCTGCCGATTCTGAGTCTAGTACACTGGTCTAAACAACTGTAGAATCTACTGTTAAAAAGTAGACAAAAATCACCATAGAAACAAATCTTGGTTCACAATGCTCACGAATCACAGTATTCCGTGTCTTAAAAAATTGTAATACCTTGGTTTCGAAACCCTTGGATATACACATATACTTGAATGTCATTGGCCCCCGTTCAATTTTCACCTGTGCCTGCAGTTTTTCTTTTGTTAACTGGTTATAATACTTAAATTTTACATCAAATTCATCAAGTTCTTTCAAACACTATTGCACTTAGAATAAATATTCCTTAACCTTAGCAAAATCAATTATGTTTTATTCGTTTGTTGGTAGTCATGGAAGTTGGATGGTGGCGTTGGAGTTCATCAGCTGGAGAGTTACTACTAGCGGTTGACTGATATTCTACAACCATTGAAGCTCTTTGTCAACGACTAGAGAAGCTAAAAAGAGACCAAGGAAAACTGAAAGGAGGTCGAACAGAACAAAACAGAGCATAAAAATGACAAAACAAGAGGAACATAGATAATTGTCAGTTTGTACCTCATCCATTGAAGCCACAAGTAGTAGTTTTTTTTAAATTATGAGTGTGAACAATTAATTTTATCCTTTCAGCATGTTGTAAATATTTTGTAAAAGCTAATTTTCTAGATTAATAGAAATAGAAACAATGAATGTTCTCAACTGACTTGTGTAATTGCTTTAGACAGTAGGCTGCTAAGTTTAGGTAGTCTTTAGCTAGACCGCCTTGCCTGGACTGCACCAATTGGTATTAGAGCATGTTTCTTGTTGGGTTGTGTCTTGAAGAAACTCTGGAATTTTAAATGTAGCTGTGTCTCCTGCAATTATAGAGAGCCGCAAGGAGAAGACATGGTGCATAGAGGAAGGCTGAGAGCACCGAGGCTTGCAGATTTAGTAGAGATGTTGAGACGTATTATAGCTAGGTTGGATGCATTGTAGATAACACAAAGAAGAAGAGTATGAGTTGAGAATGTAAGCTGATGACGAAGCAAAAGGTCAAGAACGCAAAGTAGAAGACTTGATGGACGAACTTGAAAAGCTTTTTCGAAGATGGGTAGAAAAATAAAGTTGGATACCCCTGTTATAGTGGAAGTCTAAGCCTTGAAGAATTTATAGACTGGATTATAAATATGGAGAATTATTTTGATAATGAGTCTATGGAGGATGCTAAGAAGGTGAAGTTTGCATGCACGAGAGTAAAAGGTCACCCGTCCTCGTGGTGGGATTATCTACAATTGGAGAGACAAGAAAAGGTAGGTAGAAGATCAAATCTTGGGATTGGATGTTTGCAAAGTTGAAGATCGAATTCCTTCTAGCAGTGAAATATACCAGTCTAAAATTTAGGATTTTTGTCGAATGTTTGACAAAATGTCCATGCAAATCCAAGATTGGTTCTTTTAGGTTTAAAGAGATATACATGCCAATGACTAAAATATTGCACAGAAATGAACAGCACGATTTGCTGTTTTAAATTGAATGGTTAACTGGAAATACAACAGCAAGTAATCTATATGCATATTTTGCCTGGAAGTTGACACAATTACACTAATTGAAACTGCTGAAATATTAAGAGCGCACACATACTGCTGCAACAATGTAATTCTAACCTCTTAAATTATGAAGACTGAAATATTGGTGGTTCATAAATTTTGATGTGACAACTGGAATATGATAGCACATAGAATGCTGCTCATATATTGTTGCACGGCAAGCTGCTGTCAAACAAATAGCTGCGATCCATGTTAAAATTTGAATATATAGCATGAAAGGTTGTGCGGCTGGGAGTTAAGGTCTCCATGACCCTTGTCTCATGCATCGAATTCCCTTTATAAATATCTGGAATCATTTGCTATGTAAATATTTCAGTAATTTTCAATCTTTTCCTCAAAGGTAATTTCGTTCAAAATCGAAATCTTCTAGTACGGCTATATGCTATTTGAATCCACGGCAAATTGGTTAGGAGGGTGTTTTCAATCGAAATCAATTTTGATTGTAGGGTTTTCGTTGTTGGGAGAAAGAACAATAATTCATGGTTAGGACGGTTTTTCCAATCAAAATGTAGGGTTTTTGTTAGAACAACAATTCATGGGTAGTAGGATTTTTTCAATCAAAATCCATTTTGGTTGTAGGGTTTTCGTTGTAGGGAGAAAGAACAAAACTCTATCTTTATGTTAAGTTTTTAATCTCATATTTTCTTTAGGTATATACATTTTTAAAAATAAATAAATATTATTTCTCATTAATTTTTTTTAGTTACTTTTAGTAGCTTTATTCTTGTAATTCTTTTATTACTTTGTTCAATATAAAAATAAAAAATAAAAAGTGATTTTATAATTTAACTTTACATTTAGAGTCTCACAAATAAGTCACTTTTTTATTAAATTATCCAACTTAATAAAATTAATTAATTAAATATAAATGTCCCAAAAATGACTTTATTTTGACAACTTAATTTAATTAATGAATTATTTATTCCCTTATCATATCCTAGTTAGACTATGAGAATTAAAATAGGTTAAGGGTTTCTACCAATCACTTATACTTGTGAAATAAACATTACAAGCATATCGGATAAGTTTATTCAAAAAGTTGCAAAACCTAAAGCAAAAGGAAATTAATGGTAAAGGTTACATGGAGGAATTCACAAACTCAACATTCACGCTAGCCATGTCAAGGATGATGGAGAAAACAAGGTATTTAACATACTTTACATCTCCATTCAAGATGAATTTAGTATGATTAAAGTAAAATCAACAAAAGAAGCTTATCAATATGTTTTAAAGGCAAAAGAGAAGTTGTTAAAGAGGCAAAGGATGGTTCTCTAGAGGAAGAGGATAATCAAATATTGGTAGAGGACAACAAGCAAATGGATAGTCCAATAGTACTTAAAACAATAATTACAATCAAAACATGAGAGGAAAAAGGAATTCTTCAAGAGGAATAGACTATTACAAAAGAGGAAGAGGTAGAAGATTCAATGGAATATGTTATTAGGTGTGGAGAGGTTGGTCACAAGGCATTTCAATATCCATAAGTATATAACAATGGTAGATTAAATGAGGCAAGAAATAGCATTGCCTAAGCAAATAAGGAGAGTGTCACTTTTCCAAGTGCGTGAATAATCTAGGGCAAGGAGGACCTCTCATGATGAAGAGAGTGTTGTTGAAACCAACTAAGGAAGAGTTTGGGCCAATATAGAGAAAAACAAAATTATTTAGAATTGTATGCAACTCAAGAGGTGAATGTTGCAAGATTATAGTTGATAACAAAAGCATAGATAATTTGGTGTCTAAGAAGGTGGTAGAGAATATTATATCGAAGAACACCCTAACCCATACAAGCTTTTGTGGTTAAAAAAGAGGCATCAAAAATTTGTAAGTGAGAAATATTTGGTAATTTTTTCTAGATTGGTTCATATAAGGATGAGACTTTATGTGATGTTATGCCCATGCAAACTGGATGGTTTGTTGAGAAGGACTTGGCAATTTAATAGAAGGGTTGTGCATTGTGGTAGGATGAATACATACACCATTGTGAAGGATGAAAATGGAATTACATTAAGTCTATTGAAGGACAAAGGGGAAGAAATGGACAACATTCCTAAGCTATATTTACTTTTAGAAAAAAAAAATGGAGATGAAGAAAGAGAAAGCTTGTTATGCTTACATTCCTCAAACTATGAAGGTTAGAATGATGGGTAAAATGGAAGAAGTTCCACATGAAGTGAAGAGGTTACATTAGAAGAGTATTTTTGAATTCTTTCAAATTATCAAATGAATTGCCACCCACAAAAAGCATTAGCTACCATATGGATTTAATTAATAGAACAATTTTATTGATCATATTAGTGTATAGGATGACACCTATGGAGAATGATAAGGTGAAGAGTCAATTCCAATGTTGGAAAAGAGCTTGATAAGGGAGAGTTTTAGCCCATGTGTTGAACTTAGTAGTTTTGGCACCTAGGAAGGATGGAGATTGACATATATGTGCACATATTCATGAGCCATCAAAAAAATAATCGTAACTATATAAATTTAGTTTTGTGGATGAAAAAATAGATGGATTACTTGTGTGGATCCAAGTACTTCACATGGATATCTACTTGAAGAGTGGATATCATCAAATATGTATTAGAGAAGTGGATGAGTAGAAAATTACATTCAACACAAAATGGGTTGTATGAGTAGCTTGATATGCCATTTATATTGAAAAATGCATCCAAAACATTCCTAAGACTAATGAATGAAGTATTTTTCAACCATTTATTGTTAAGTTTGTAATTGTTTATTTGGATGATATCTTGATATTTAGTAGAATGAAGAAAGAGGTTTTGATGCATATCAGGTTTGTTTTGCAAAGATTAAAAGGAGGAAATTGATTATTAATTTGAAAAATGTAGTTTTATGGAGTTAGTGTACTTAGGTTTTGTAATATCCCTAGAAGGTTTTTAGATGGACGTAAAAAAATTAAGGGCTACTATTGGCCTCCTCTAATGGTTCAATAACTAAGCCCTTAGAGCTATGGCTTAGAGATTAGATATCTGCACTAAGTAGCTATCTTACTCATCATGAAGGTGCATTTCATTATCAACCTAGGGACGTAAACTTGAAATGGGTTAGCATTGTCTGTGCACTAGGACTCAACTATAGTCACCCTTACCTATAACTAGAAAAGGAGCAATACTAAAAAAAAATGTTAGAAAGAGATTAACATAAGTGTTGAATATGAATTATCAACTAAACTGAGCATCAAAAATTGAACTGGAATGGATAATAGAAATAGCAATCTCTGCAAACAAACAGGAAGTTACTTTGTTTTCCTTGGCTGTAGGAACAATCACAGAATAGAGTTCCAATGGCTATAGGAATAGAAAACTATTGAAACCGAAACTAAGTACTTAACAAAAAAATAACTATTAAACTAAATGGATGGAATTCTCACCAAGTGGGCCCCCTTGATTGAGTCTTCCATAAGCTAACTCAAACGTAGCAAATCAAAATATCATTGTATTCCTTGAAAACATGATTACAGCGTATCAACAATATGACTATATTACTTAAACTAAAAATGCAAGTACAATCTCAGAACATCCAACCTTATGAAAAGGGGCATCTAACCATTATTTATAGAGGGAAAAACTTCTAATCAATCCTAACTAACTAGGCAGTCGACTCCAACATAATAGGAGGATGCCATTTATTGAAAACATGAAAAAGAGAGGGAGGAGGTTATGCATGCACTAGAGTTAGTCAAAGCAAACTTTCCCTAATGAGGATCCACCATAGCACACTTCCTAGATTTTCTCAACTAATAAACATGATCATTTACAAGGTAAGTTACTATGATAGGGTGAATTTAAGTGCTAGAAAATGAACAACAAACAAGAGAATGCAAAATAACAATAAAAACTATCTACCCCTCAAGATTAGCCTAGTTGGATCTAATAAAAAATAAAGATGACAAATGGAACCTTTTACCTTGTCTTGAATCGACCATGTGGTTGGCCCTTCGATCTTTGGTGTTGTATGCTCCTTGGATGGCAAGGGATGTAAGCTATAGGATGGATGGAAAATGGATGAAAGTGGATGCAAGCATGAAAAATGGCTAAGTATGGATTGAGAAAATTTTTTGTAAGAGTTTGGCTACTATGAATGATCTCTCCCCAAAATGAAAGAAAAGAGGGGTATTTATAAAGAATTTGGAATTCTCTAGGGAAATGGACAGTCAAGATTGAGCCACCAAGATCAAGATGTAGGGCTAAGGTGAGTTGAGAACTCACAAGCCCTCACATCTTGACATGTGGCAAGTGATATGTCTTAAAAAAGATGATGTGTACATGAGGTGGAAGGATAATACATGACATAGAGGTGGTACACAGTACCTTGGGATTGGACAAGATCTCTTCATAATAGAGGTCCTTTACCCCATGTGGGTAAAAGGACATGTGAGGAATTAAAAATTCCTCAAATATTCTCATGGGGATGAGAGAAGGAATTTAAAATTCCTTTAAATGCATTGGGGGATTAAATGTGAATTAAAAATTCACATGGGGAATGGAGTGCCTTATTCAAAAAGAGAGTTTTTAATGAAGTTGACTAAGGACACATTCCATAAATGATATGGGGATTAGGGATGACCTAATTAAGTGATTAAGGTTGTGCAAGTACTTGATTAGACTAATTAATGACATATTAGAAGAGGGTTAGATTTCATATGTGACTTGATGTGACAAGTCAAAGATCACATGGGGAAGAGTAAAAGGAATTTAATATTCCTTGGAAGGATAAAAGGAATTAAAAATTCCTTGAGAGGTTGATTAGGCTAGTTAATGAAGGATTAGAGGAGGGTTAAGTGGCTAAGAGAGATTAGAGGCCAACTTGCAAAATTTGGAGGATGTGACATATGAGGAATTAAATAAATGTCATATTTATTCAATTCATTTGATGAAAATGAGGATTAAAGGGATAAGGTATTTATTTATTAATTAAATGCCTTAGGGATTTGATAGAATTAAAGATATTAATTAAATAATAGCGATATTACTTAATTAATGCAAATAAGGGGATGCTTAGATGAAAAGGGATAAATTTGGATAAATCAAGTGTCCAAATTTAGATGTCTACAGTTACAACTTCCTCACAACCTGGGAGTTTCCCTCTATTGGAAGTTTCCCTCCATTGACCTCTTTAATGACCATCTTTTTTACTTCCTTAGCAACCAACCAGCTAGTAGGAACTTCTTCCACTTTGCAAGCTTCATTTATATAAGCATCCTAATGTAAACCTACATAATAACATTAGCACACACAAAAAAATTGCATATCCATAATCACCTTAAAGTAACATTCATTCAACCACATGTAAAATTAACATAGATATATCACATAGTAAGTTAATATTATCAAAATTCACAAGGATAAGTCCATGCCCAAGGTTCATAAATTTAGGAAAATTAATAACATGGAGAGTGTCAATAACCAAGTGCTAAAGTCTATAATAACAACAACAAATATAATATGATAAACCCTATCAAAATTGAGTCATTAATTGGACTCATCATCTCCCCCTAACCTAATGATCTAGTGGTCCTCCAGTAGAGGGAACTCTATTCCTTTGCCTTGTCAAAGCTCAAAAGTCACCAACTATTGCATGTCCTTGACCAATCTTTGAATTTGGATCCCAATAGAATCCTTGCTTGTTTTCCAATTTGTTGCACCTTGGCCTTTCTGTATCTATACCATACTAATAATATCTATAATTTGGTACTAGCCACAATAGAGTAGGTGGATAAAATGTCAATGGAAGCCAATACTATTGCTTCATCCTTCCAAGTTGTATGTACCTAGTGCTTCATTTACATGTTGCAGGATAATTTTGCAAGGAGTGTGGTTCGGCCTGTTTTAATTGATCTGGCAAACTATTCCATCTCTATGATAGGTATCCCAATACCATTTTCCTTGTAGTAGCAGCTACCTACTCATATTCCTAGTATGTTTCATCCATAACAGGCATGATCCTATTTTTGTAGCTTGGACGATAAAGAAGTATGTGCCATGTATAGTAAATGTATGAAGGGTTATTGGATTCAGTTCTGAGAGACAAGGGGATATGGAGTTCTCTTTCCCTATAAATTTTAAACTGTTGCCCTCAGTTGACATCATTTTGAATCCATGACATGAATGCCCTCAAATGAATATCTCCAATATATAGTAATGGGTTCTAGTCATGATCATTAGGCATAACATAATTATGCAAGTACAATTCACATAGCAGATTTTTAACTTCAAGAGGAGAGGATTGGTAGGCTTGGAAAAACTCATGTGGGGTTTCAATAGAAGGGCTTAAACCTGAAATAACCCTTGACAGATTGAAAGAAAGATGACACTCCTTCAAATGCAGTGAATATACTCTTGGAGGAGTTCTATATGCCATCATTTGTGGCACTAGAGCCACCACATTATCTACCTTATCCTTCAATGCAACAATCTTTGCATTCTTCTCCTCAATTTCTACATTTTTCTTTTTGACTTCTTCCAATAGCTTGAGTCTTTCCTTTTTCCACTCCTCTTTCCTTTGCATTTCATTCCATAAGTTCAGGGCTATAAGATTCCATGAAAAAGTGGTAGGTTTATGTTTCCCTACCAAGATCTTTCCTCTCACTGGTTCATGTTGTTCAAATTGCACTAGTTGCAGTGGTTTTGCTTGCTCATCTTGCTTTGGTTGTAGTGGTTCTTGATTTTTAACCTAGTCTACAACAACAAGAAGCTCTGTCAATCCTATGTTTTCTTGTTCCTCGGAATCTTCTACTTTTATATTTACCTACCCCTTAGGAGCTTTTGTCTCCTTCCTAGGTGTCCTTCTGAGTCTAAGGCTTCTTTTTAGAGGCATATCAGTAGTTGGTTTAGCTGGTTTGGATTTCTTTGGAGGAATTTTATGTTTTTTCAGTGGCTGCAAGAAGACTAGTGTCATTAGCTTTATGTTTCCTAGGGCTAGGTTTTCTTTTTTTGATGTTTGCTTCTTAGCCTTTCCTTTTCTAATTTCTGCCTCTCTCATTTTTGCTTCCACTCTTTGAATGGCAGCCCTAGTATGAACTATAGTTTTAGGGGGAAAATTAACATTAGGATTTGACGATGAACTTCCTTCATCCAAATACTCTAATTCAGAGGATCCAATTTCTACTATTGATTCGACTACAAGAGGGTTTGTACTAGGGTTTGTGCCAAAATTTGAAGCTTTGGGAGTGGTTTCAGTAACCCTCTCACCCCTACTAACCCTACGAGCTTGAGGTTGACCTCTATGACCCACATTCTCTAATTTGAATTGATCAATGTTCACAAATTCTTCCCATGACATACCAAACACTTCTTGTAAATATTTCTATACTAGAAATTTTATCAAATAGTGATAGGAAACATAGTTGTCCCTACTTTTTTGTGTTTCAATTTCCATGATTGCAAGGAGGTTGTACAACACATTGGGAACGTTCATCCTTCTACCATGATGTCTCATATGGTTCTTGTAGGTTAAACCCAGGTAGTTAAACCGTGGTCCTTGTAGGTTCTTGCTAACAAATTAGATTGCTTTCTCTGTCACCGTGTAGTTAAACCCAGGTCCTTGTAGGTTATTGCTAACAAAGTAGATTGCATTCTCAATTACTCCCTCTTTTTGTCCCAAGATAGCTCCTATAGCATAATTAGATGCATTTGTGTGAATATGGAAAGGGAGTTCCCAATTAGGGCCTTTGAGTATAGGATCATGGGTTAAGGCTTCTTTTAAGTCAAAGAATACTTTGTCACAATCCTTTGTCCATTGGAACTCAACATTTTTAGTTAGAAGATTATAAAGTGGTGCTACCATCTTACTAAAATATTTTATGAAGCACCTATAGTATCCTACATGTCCTAGGAAACTTCTAACATCTTTTTGCTTGGCAGGAATTGGAAGATTGGTAATCACCTCAATCTTGGTTGGGTCCACTTGAATTCCTTTATGAGAGATATAATGGCCAAGGAATACTCCTTTCTGCATCATCATAAAGAATTTCTCACTATTCAAGGATAGATTATGATCTTCAGATCTTTGAAAAACTTTTCTTATATTTTCTAATGCTTTTGCAAAATCAGCACTATAAGTAGTAAAATCATCCATGTAGATCTCCATACAATCATGTGAGATATCTAAAAAAATTACTAATAACTACTCTTTGAAAGGTTGCAGGTGCATTACATAAACCAAATGGGAGTGTTGAGTAGGCATAAGTCCCCAAGGGCAAGTAAAAGTTTTCTTCTCTTGATCCTCAGGTGTAATTTGGATCTAATTATAACCACTAAATCCATCTAGGAAGGAAAAATATTGCTTACCTGTAAGTGAGTCCAATACTTGGTCTATAAAGGGAAGGGGAAAGTGATCCTTTTTGGTGGAAGAGTTTAGTTCTCTATAGTCAACACAAACTCTCCATTTACCTCCCTTTTTAGGCATAATTAGCAATGGGGACACCCATTGGCTATCTTAGATAGGGTAGATAAATCTTGCATCCAATAACTTTTGTAATTCCCCTTTTACAATCTCCCTTATTGTAGGGTTGATTCTCCTTTGTGGCTACCTTACTAGTGTGAAATCATCTCTAATGTAGATCCTATGAGTGCAAAGCTTGGGATCCATTCCTTTCATGTCATGGTAATCCCATGCAAATGCATGCTGATGCAACTTCAAGAGGTTTTCTAGGGACAACTGATGCTCTTGACTCAACTTGTTGTTAATATTCAGATGTTTCCCTTCTGAAACTTGTACTCATGTGGTCAACTCAATCATGGTCATTTCACTGATGCTTGGAATTTTTAACTCATGTGGTAACAATGTACGAAACATATATGTTGTAGGAAATTCAGGTGTAGGAGGAGTAGGCAGAAGTGTCTGCAATGGACATGTATAACCAGATTCATGAGTGGACAATTATTCATGCACTTCACAATGGTTCTGAGTTATATGAGATAAGATTTCATCTTCTTCCTAAAGCTGCATAAAAGGACTTCTGCCTATTATCATGAGTCGTGCCACTAAATTGACTTTCTCATCCTCTTCTCCAACATGTGGCCATATAGGGTTATCCATGTCATGGTATTGTTGAGTAGGAGGGTAGAGGACAAACTTCTTAGTGTTTCTCCCATTAGAAATAGTCATGTCCCCTTACCAACATCCAATGTAAGCATTTTTTGTAGCTAACCATGGCCTACCTAGAATAATGGGATGCCCTCCTAGTGTAGCTTTAGGGGAAAGGATCATGAAATTTGTTGGGTAATCCCAAGAGTCTAGAGTAACAAAAAGGTCTTCTACTGTACCATTTGGTTTGACAGTGGAACTATTAGCAAGTTGTAGGATAGTAGGAGTAGGTCTCATATTTGTAACATTTAGTTGTTGCAGGATATCCTTAGTCATCACATTGATTATTGCTCCCAAGTCTATTAGAGAATTCTTTACTTGGATTCCATTTATAATGACTCCTACCACAAGACTACCTAGGTCAATGTATTTAGGAACAATAACTTTCCCAATCATAATATCTACCAACTATCCCACCACATGAACAGTAGTGGGGTCATTCTTTTTTCCTCCCTATCTTTTTGAGACATGCTTCCTTGATTGCTTTATTATATATGGGGACATCTTTTATGGCCTGAAACAAAGGTATCTTAACACATATGTGTTTCAATTGATCTAGAATGTCAAAGGTTGTTTCTTCTTGCTCTTCCTTTTGTTTAACAACTTCTAACCTTTGAGGAAATGGTGGATCTTAATTAGACTATTGAACTAGTTCAGGATTCTTAGGCATACTTGACTGAATAGGGACATTTTGATGCTCCTCTTCTTCCACAAGAAGCTTGGTGATAATAGGAATGGAAGGAGTTGGTAAAGTGGTTCTTGAACAAAATGTTGGAAAGAGATTAAAATAAGTGTTGAATATGAATTATCAACTAAATTAAGCATCAACAACTGAATTAGAATGGATAACAGAAATAGCAATCCCAGCAAACAGACGAGAATTTACTTTGTCTACCTTGGCTGCAGGAATAGTCACAGAACAGAGTTCCAATAACTGCAGGAATAGAAAATTGTTGTAATGGAAAGTAATTACTAAATAGAAAAATAACTATTAAACTAAATGGATGGAATCCTCACCAAGTGGGCCCACTTGAATGAGTCTTCCCTAAGCTAACTCAAATGCAACAAATTAGAATATCATTTTATTCCTTGAAAACATGATTACAACATATTAGAAATATAATTGTATTACTTAAACTAAAAATGCAAGTACAATCTTAGAATATCCAACCTTATGAAAAGGGACATCTGATCATTATTTATAGAGGGAAAAACTTCTAATCAACCCTAACTAATTATGCAAATGAAAAACATGGAAAAGAGAGGGCGAAAGTTATGCATGCTCTAGATTTAGTCAAAGAGACTTGCCCCAATGAGGATCCAATATAGAAAACTCCCTAGATTTGCTCAACTAATAGACATGATCATTTAAAAGGTAAGTTACAACTTCCTCATGAGCTAGGAGTTTCCCTTCATTGACCTCTTTAATGACCATATTTTTGACTTCCTTAGCAACCGACCAGTTGGCAAGAACTTCTTCCACTTTGCAAGCTTCATTTATATCAACATCCTAATGAGAACCTACATAATGACATTAGCATGCACAAAAAAATTGCATAACCATAATCACCTTAAAGTAACATTCATTCAACCACATGTAAAATTAACATAGATATATCACATAGCAGGTTAATATTATCAAAAGTCACAAGGATAAGTTCATGCCCAAGGTTCATAAATTTAGGGAAATAACATGGAGAGTGTCAATAACCATGTGCTAAATTCTATAATAACAACAACAAATATATGATAAACACTATAAAAATTGATCCATTAATTAGACTCATTAGCTACTATGAAGAGGCCATCACCAAGGAGAAATTTTGAAACAAGAAGTTTTCATGTTTTGGTGAGTTTTTATAAGAAATTTATTAGAAAATTTAGAAGTATTTATGCATCTATCACAGAGCCAATGAAGGGTGGTAGTAGTGAGTTACATTGAACAAATGCAATAGAGAAGAGATTTCAGATTCTAAAAAGGAGAAAGTGATGGAATAGTTGGGTCTAGCAGTGCCAGGTTTCAACAGTGTTTTAAGTGGACTTTAATGCAAGTGAGATAATGATAGGTGAGTTTTGGGTGAAAAAGGTAAACCCATTCTATATTTCTATGATAAGTTAAGTGAAGCCAAGAGGAAGTATTTATTCTATGAGCAAGATGTTTATGTGATTGTTCTAGAACTTAAGTGGAGACTATTGGCCTATGTCTAGTTTCATGACTAAGTCTAGTTTTTTCTATTGGTGCGGTATCTTTTGTAGATGTCTCCTATAGGTCTTATTTTATGTGTCTACCCATTAAAAATCTTGTAGTTATGTTATCTTTCACTTGTGATGATGATTGAAATTTTTTTTCTATTACCCCTACTTCTTTCCTGAGTGTTGCAACACCCCATAAATTTCTTGTTAGAATTTTGTCACTTGTTCTTTCCTTCAATTGATATCACATATGCTCTTCATGTTGTTATAGTTGTCACCAAGGGAGAATACTCTAACTACTTACACATTCCATCCTCTTGAGGTGGAATTTTCTTTGTGCAATTACTTGCATAATTTTTTAGTGATCACCTATATTGTTTTGAGCATGTCTAATGTTCTAGTAGTGACCTTATGCTTTTTTCGTCTTTAGGGAAATAGTGAGGTTTCTTTGGCTCAATTTTTAAATGGAATGTGAACAATTTTCTATTGAATATTTCACTGTGTTGCATTCTCGTATGTATTTCTTATAGTAAGATCTTAGGTGTTAGGTTAGTGGCCATGTTTATTTTCCTTGCTTGTGTGTTTCTTTCCCACAGTGGTCACTTTTCAATTGGAAATACTCTAATGGAAGTATGGTTCCTAGTGAGGTGCTTTGTTTCTTACATTTTAATTATAGGTTTTGTGGTGGGTTGATGTCTTCCTACATCAAAGTGTTAGTGGTGTCCTAAACTTTCATTTTTTACATGGATTTTAGACCACATCATCCTAGCATGTGTTGAGTGGTCTTCCATGTCTGAACCAAGAATTATTCATCTCACCTACCTAATCCTACCCTGTGCCACTTACTTGGGTTTTAAAGTATAAACTTTATAGCCAACTTCATGGTTGGTTGATGTGTCCTCTCAACATTAGTGGTGTTCCTTAAATTTGTTGTGTAGATCTACAATATTGGACCTTGATTTGATGCTTGTTTCAAGCCCTATGGATGTTGGTGATGAGTTTCCCTATTTCAAGTGTTCTCCCTCAATTTGGAAATGAGTTTAATATTGATCTAATAGGTGATTGAAACCTATGTTGTGGTTCCTACATGTCTTCATGAAGTAGATCTCACATTGTGATCTCTAATAGATTTATCTTACTGAGGCTATTGGTCACGAATTGACATGAGTTTGAATTTCCCTCCATGACTTGATAGCCAAATGTTATATATTTTCATTTTGGAGTGGAAAAGAGTTTGTTTGTTGGCCAAGTTGAAGAATAAAAAGATATGAGAATATGTATTTGTTATATTGTATCTTGTAAAAGGCTAAGTATTTTGATATTGAATGTATAAGGCTTGTTATTCAAATGCTCCAGTACTTTGCTCTCCCTTTGAGGAATGAATATAAAGCACAGTCTCTAACTACTTCAATGTATTTATGAACTCATAATCTTTATGAATTTAATTGTCATTATAATCCTATTAATAACATTTTTTGATTTGAATGATGTCTTTGACCAATTTGACAATGAGAAGGTTGTGAAATTCCTTTTTTTTTTTGCAAGGATTTATATCAAGAATACATAGGAAGTGTGAGTTTGTTGAATTATTAATTTATGTTATTTTGGTAAGTTGACAATATCATTTTCTTATAGACATCTATAGATCCTAGCTTATGTGTAAAATTATAATGCATAACCCTAGTTGCCATCTTTTATAAGGCGTCACTTTATGGTTTACTTTGGTAATTTTATTTGTTTATGAAATCTTAACTTTGGTGCCTATACAAGATAAAGGCATCCATCTACAATTTTTTCAACTTGCTATTATCCCATCACATCAACATAAAACAAAAAAACATCAACCTTGGAAGTAACAACAAAGAAATTTAATCCATTATGTTGCATGATCTCTTTGCTTTGGTACCACATAACATTGTTTTATTCCACAAATATCATTTACACTGAGATATCACTAGTTTAATCATTGAATCTATGCATGAAGTGAGATATTACATTGAAAATATTAAGGGGTTAAGAAGGAATTTTAATCTCTACATGGTTAGTATATCTACTCATAGAGGTGCAAGGTCCTTGTTTCAAGATAAACCAACATATTGACACTTGGTGACAATCAAATAAGAGTTTTTTATGTGTATGGTATGGTTTTTTCAAGTTCAATCTTATCATTAGATTTTAGTCATCTACAAAAAACCTTTGGGAAAATTGGTCTAGCAAAGCCTAAAGAAAAATTAAGAACTACCTTCCCTTACCAATTGGTCCATTCATTTTGTTGTCTTATCATAATCCCACCTCTCACTTTTGATGACACAACCATATCCCTAGGCGATAGTGCAAGTTTTTAAGATAAGTGGAGTTACATATCTAATCACCAACACATTGGTGTTATTGTCAAAGACATATTAACTTTGGTTCCCAACTTCAATATTTTTTAAATTAATATTAGTTGTTTGCAATCTATGCTCTTTTACTTATGTGTAGTTGGAAACCCATCAACTTGTGCCAACAAAATGGTTCCATTGTTGGGAATGGAGAATTTTGGAGTTATTTTGTCTTATAGGTGAAAAGTGAATTTTATTAAACCAAACCTAGTTAAAGATCAAAGTGAGAAACTTGATAACAAAAATAAGATAGTCCAAAGATCCTCAATAATGTGAAGATACAACTCATGCAAATAATCAACAAGCTCCATTACAATTAAAATAAAAAACACTTGTAAGTTGTTGCCACACTTTCCTCTTATGAGCAAGAATTTGGTACATATGGTAGACATAGAGTATTTTGGTGCTAAATATTGTTGGATCCCAAATCCTTAAATATAGGATTTTTCTAAGCTCTAAGGGTGTCAAAATTAAGGAAAATTTCCTTCAAATTATCATTAGGTAGTGAAATAATGTACCAATTTGTTAATGTAAGTAATGTCTTCTTTTAACTTTAGGCTCAGCTAGGCCAAGGGGGGATTCCTTGAGGTGCTAGATTAAAATTTCTATAGGGAATGGACATGAACCCTAAAACAAACTATACCCAATGTAGAGAACACTCCTATTTATTTTTCACTAAGCACCTATATATTGGTTTGATAATGCAACAATTTTGCACCTTCACAAAGAAGATGAAAAACATTGTAAAATCTCTAAAAAATTGGCTTTGGCAACACCTAATGGTTTTTCACGCATCTATACATGAAATTAAGTGTAATTAAATCAATATAATTTAAAATGAAGATTAATTTAGTTATTTGAGTGTGTTGGAGTGATGAAAGGTTGAACAAGAAGTAGATGGATGTCTCAAACAAGTTGGTAGTAAAGTCTCAAGTTTTATAAACTAAAAGATACAAAAATTGAAATCCACTCTATGATACCTTAATGAAGATAACAATAAGAACTATATCTTCCAATTCCACATATAAATTAGGCTCTATACATGCAAACAAGCAAGTAATGAAATTATAGTTCACATATAGATGAACATAACTTAGTTATCTAAAAATAAACCCATACATTTCTTGTGTTAGTTTGATAAGATACCGGTACAAAATATTTATAGGTATTTTAATGCCTTCTACATGACAAACTAATTGAAACTAACACTCAAAATAGTGAATACATGAGTAGGAAAATCAATAAGATATTTGGAAGCATACATAATGCTCATGGAGACTAAAAATCTATTAAATCTACACATTAAAATCATTCCTTTGGAACTAAATATGATATTAAATCTACACATTTAAATCATTCAACACCAATGAGTAGCCTTGGGGTAAGAACCATGGTTATTATCAACTGCAAAGCTTTCCCATGCTTACATCACTATCACATCGACATACACCTAAAATTGTCTTTTGTATTAATAACCATATGTCTTTGTACACAAAATAATTCTTTAAAGGGGTGCACCAGTATTAGGAGGTGTTTGAAATCCATCCTCTTACTAATCACATCCCTATTGATCCCATTAATGGCCTCCTGGGTTATGTAAGAAGGAAGTACCTCTACAACATTTTTCCTATGGAAATTTGATGAAAAATTAGAACCAACAAAAACATCTATGACATATGTTAGATTAGGGTAAAGGTAGTTTCTACATCACATTTTTATGATCTTTGTTTTTGTTGGTTTGAGCATAGTAGTTATTTTGTTGTATATGTTGTTATTAAACCTAGTGACATTTGTTTTTAAGTTACCTAGTGACATAAAGGACTTTATAAAGCATTTAGGACACCTAAACCCATCAAATAGGTCAATGAAGAAATAAAAAAAAAAGTACAAGGAAAGACTAATATTTCATGAGGGTTTTGCACATGGAAAATAAACATTTTACTAACCCTAGCAAGATTTATAACATTTTTGCACTTTTGAGCAACTTTCAAAGACAAAGAGTCAAGTTTTAAAAATTGTTCCACCAGAATGAGCGAAAACAAAATTTAGAAAAAAAATTTAAAAAAATTATTTAAATATTTTACTAAACCATTAAAAAAAAATTCAAAGTTTATCCTTTTAAAATATGAAGGCCTTGATCTAACAAACTATTTTTTCCTTCATTACTTTTTCATTCATTGATATTTTGATTCGAATCAATTTTACAAGAATGTGAAATAAATTGTAGAGCATTTATTATATAAATTTATTGTATAATTCATTGACCCAAATTTTAAATGAATCCAATATAGGTGAATAAACTCCCAAGATTTTCTTAATATTAATGATATATGAAAAACATTACAACATGTTGTAAAGTCAACAAATACAACAAAATAACTACTATGCTCAAACTGTCAAAAACTATAGATCATAAAAATATGATGTAGAAACTACCTTTACCCTAATCTAACAAAATCCCAAATTTTTCCTTCATGAGTTTCACAAAATAATGATTACCTAGATTGTAAATTGGATCCACAATGGAAGATAAACTGCATAGCTTTAATTTATTTTAAATAAGATTGAGATTCAAAACAAGAAATTACTGCAATAGTGACCAATGACTAGAGATACCACACTTATACCTTATATTATATGGGTCAAGAGTATCTTACAATACTCTGCAATAATAGTATAAATACCATTGAATCCTCAAAGATATTGCTACTACAATAGGTATAATGGCATACATTATTGTTCTCTACCCACAACACAAAAAATCATATAAATTTAATGCAACAGGCATTCATGACCATGAAGCCCACTTGCAACCTTCGAGTAAGATCATGTTATTAATCAAAGTGATTGTGTCCTTTAACATGTGAAACCAAATATTTTTTGTTCTCTATATCCATAAAAACCCAAGGGTTTTCATCCTCAAATCTAACACCTTTAAACACACATATTTTACCAATATTTGCTAGGGTTTTCAAGTAGAATAATCATTCATATTTAAAAAAATGAAAATCTAGCAATATACATCCTTTATTAATTCAAACAACTTGGGGAAAAGATCTATAATTGATATGAGATCCCACCAAAACAATAGTTAAGATCTCTACTAAGACCATGGGCATTTGAGGATGCAACTACTACATCAATGGCATCCAAGGAGTAGGTGATTAGTTGTAGTTTTCAAATGAAACAACACCCTTTTCCCACTTTCATTTGAATTCAATTGACTTTGTTGTCCTTCATCATTTGTTTGAAGTCATGTGTCAATCTCCACCATTGATATTTGAACATTGCTTCTAGGCATGTAAATCCTTTATATAGTATTTGTGGTGTCAAATTGTCCATTAATGGCTCTCTCGATTGTGTGTCTAGTGGGGGGGTAGAAATGAAAGTGGAAAAAGGTGGGAAAGTCAGAGTTCAGGAGAGAGGCATGTGGGTGACATGAAGTTCAATGAATTAAAAGAGAAAGGGAAAGCAAAGGTAGGAGGAAAGACATGCCGAGAAAAAAAATTCTAAAAATTTGGTGAGGAGCAAGGAAAGATTAGAATAAGATAGGTAGGCATGTTGGGACAAGGAACTTTGAGACTATGAAATTTTGATGGCTTGCAAATATTTAGAGATACAACCATAAAACATCCCACACTTAGAATTTTTTGGATCTATCGGGCTAGATCCCATTAGGCTTAGCTTGTTGAAAGTAGCAAATGGACTTTGGTTCCACAAACATATATTAATTGAAGTAGTGGCATTACACAAAAATTCAATCTAAAATTGAATGTATAAACCATGACATCAAGTGACACTAAGATAACACCTTCACCATTTCCTTCCTTATAATAAGTACCATCAATTTCCATATATCATTATTTTAAGAGAAATGAGAATGAGAGCATGAATCAAGGTTAACAAGGTTACCAACATTGTCATCACAATATCCAACTATGTTGCTATCTACTCAATTTACATATAAACTATCATATCTTTGCCTCTTTAGGATTGTACACAATGTGTAGATTTTTCTTCTCTATACACTCGAACCTCCTTTCCATACAATGGTATAGTGGTGTATAATAAGTCCATTTGAATATTTCCACCTATTGAAGTTGTCCACTTTCTTGACAATAGTGTGCCCCACTTTGTTGGGAAATCAACAATGATCATATTTGTCAAGAAACACTTATTATGGTATGCAACTAGTTACACTTCCATGTCATTGACAAATCCAATTACAATGACTTCTCAAGATTTCATTACATAACACTTTCCATAGAATTTGGAGACCTCCAAGCCCAAATAATGCATGAATTTAAATGGTGTCATATTGTTGGGAGCTTCAAAATCCAACATGGAATTATGGACCAACCAACCTTTTATCAATAAGGAAGTCTAAAATGGATCAAAAAATTGTCTGGCTACTCTTAGACACATTTTCAATATAGATCTCAAGTGCCTCTTAAGCATTGGCCTCTACATTTGCATCATATTTGGAATCATTTGGAGACTCAATGGGATAGAAAAATGTGTTTGGGATGTTGATGTACAATAGAGCCCTTTCTTTATGCTATGGGATTCTAAGGAAATATCCCATTGGACCATGGACCTTAAGTTTATTTAATGCTAGGCATGTATTAGGAGTGGATAGAGGTACAACTATAGCTTGAGTATCAAGGATAAAATGCATTACCCAATCACTAACAATGTAGCCTTTTTGTTAATGACTTTCCCAACTCCTTTAGTTGCCTCTTTCCCTTCACTTTTCATTCTCTCTTCTTCTTTTTTAGATTTGAATTTATTTTCATAACCTTAGGATGTTTGACATGGCTTGTTGGTATGTCCACATAGTTGTTCTTAAAAACTTATCATTTTTGTATAAATTTTTTTGGCATAGACAATCTTTTATTTTGTACCTATCTTTTGTAGTCTTATCCATGTTTCTCTTTGCAATGTCTATGGTATTGAATTTAATATTCACTTTTTTCCTTGTATTTGTAGGTGTAGCTAATGCTTCCAGTTCCATTGCATTTCCAACATGAATTTTAGTAGTCACCTATCTATTCATGATTTAATACGCACTTTGTACTTGTAGGATAGTTGCATTGGTTAGAGACCTAATATATTCAAGTGAAGGTTTTTCTCTCTTGTATATTTGTTGCATAAGTTCTTTAAGGTTCCCAAGGTCTTGGTTTCGTAAATCATAGTGACCTTGGTGATTATTTTTATCACATTGAAATAATTCATCACATTCATAGGCATCAAGCTAGTCCACATCGATATCTTCATAATATTTTGGTGTATTGTCTTCATCAAGGAATTCTTTCTCTTCTAATTCATAATAACACAATTTATTGGATCATGAGGTAAATTAAATTATTCACACTAATGTATTGGATCATGAGGTAGATAAAATTATTCACACTAGTGTATTGGATCACGAGGCAAATAACATGCTTCACACTAGATTGAATCATCTTGGACATTCACATGCTCCTTCCTCAAGGGATCAAGGGTTTCTTTTCCTTGATGCCTTGGGTTTCCTTATCTAGGAAACATTTGTTTCTCACTTTGCCTTGGTATTTAAGACCTATCAATATTGTAAGGCCTATTGTGCAACCTTTGGCCTTCATTTATACTTTTAGTAGTACTTTTAGAAGGTAACCCCTTCTCATTTATTGTAACCTTATAATAAAGATCCTTTTATTTCCCCCATCATGTTTGCATGCTTATCTTTAATTGTGAAGGGTTTTCTTGAGATAATTGCATCTGGCTTTAAAATATTCACATCATCTCTTTTGACATGTTACTAGATCTTAATTTTATTTCTATGTCGATTGTCATGGTGTAAGCTTCCCTTAAAATAAAACGGTTCTTGTCAAGAAGGCAATATCCCAATTTAGCATAAAATTCTCCATAGTACATAACCAAGAACATTAACTCATTACACATAAAATGGGGAGGCACTTCCCTTATTTTCATGAAAAAACTATTATTGATGTCAATAAAAGTCTCATTCACTCCTTTCTCGAAATTTTTAGGCTCATGGATTATAAACTTTAGATCCACCTTTTCCCCATATTGTAACTTGAAGAACTCCATAAACTCATCTCATGAATCTATGCTATCATTTGGAAGGCTTATACATATCATTCCTTTGTAATCTCTTCCAAGGACTAAATAAACAACTTTATCATGACATCCTCATCTTCAATTCCATACTCATTAGTATCATTGATGAAATGAGAGAAGTGTTCTTCTCTAGTGACAAAATTGTTGCCCTAGAATTTTGGCACCCTTCCCCCAATTTAATTTGGTATTTGATTAGGATAACTTGGGATACAATAAAATTCTAGATGTCTTTATCTTTCCACTCCTAATGGATTCCTTACTATTAACAATATTTGAGCTTGTCTCTAAACCAAGGCTCTTACATTTTTTCTAATATTTTGTTGTTGATTTTGTTGCTGATTTGGAATGTGTTTAGCATTATTATGATTTAACTATTAAGCATTTTGGGTTGTTTGGGCTTGTTGTAGCTCAGTTTGAGCTAGAATTTCACATGGAATTTTCTTGAATTAGTCAAGAAAATATAATTCCTAATCAACTTCCCCATTTTTGTGCTCATTTTTTTATTATCTAGTTGTATTAACAACATGGAAAATAGGGTTATGTTCTTGATCAATTTTATGTGAGTTAGGGGATTTATGGTGGATACCTACTCTTGTAATTATTACATGTGACACATTTGGTAGATGAACGTCTTGAATTTTTGGCTCATAGGATAAATATTTGTTTCTTATACCCCCTTTTTTTTATGCATGCCATGTTCATGTCTAAGGTTTCTTCTACTAGTTCTAAGAATTCTATCACTTGAATTATATGAGATATATAAGTATTTATCTTTAAATTTAGAAAGCATACTATCTCTTCTTGAAGTACCAAAATTATTTCTTTGAGGAAAGAATCTAGAAGACATACCTATGATTTTGGCCTTCTATAAAATCCATTGTCTTCCTACTTGGGTTGTCAAATCTTCATATCCTTGGACATTTCTTGAATTACTTCCTCCTTCCATTTTTGACCTTTGATGTTGCAAACTTAGTTTTGGGTTGGACTTTGAGAAAAGTCACCACTCTTCATTTGAAAGAGATAAACTTTAATTTATCAGTAGAAGTTGTTAAGAAAGAACTTATGTCCCCACAATAGTGGCATTATGTTGGTGCTCAAATTTTTAGGTTCCCAAATCCTTAAATATTTTTCTTATCACTATGTCAAACATAAGGAAAAATTCCTTCAAATTATGACTAGAAAGGGTAACAATGAGTCAATTTGCTAAGGTGTGTAATGTCTTCTTTGACCTTAGACTTTGTTAGGCCATGGGCCTGGGATTCCTTGAGGTGCTATATTAAATATAATGATAGGAAAGGAACATGAACCCTAAAACAAACCATACCAAGCACATAGAATGCTCCTATTTTTTTATCACTAATGAGACAAAAAAATGTCTCATCTAATGTCTCATTTATTAACTAAATTAGTGTTTTCTTCAGTCAAAGAGAAACGGTGTGTTGTTTGAATAATGAGGAAAGTGCAGTCAAGATTTCATCATATCTTGAAAATTACAATCTGGGTTCTTGAAATTTTTGAATAGAAATTAGGAGACAAGAAAGCAAAAAAACACATTAAATTTCACGAAAACTCAATTTGTGGTTTGAGAGAAAACTTCACCAATCCATGCTTTGGAATTTGCTTGCTTCCATACTCTGGAATTTTTAGAATTTGTTCATTCATTTGCTTCTATGCTCCAGAATTTTCGGAACTAAGTATGATAGCATTTATGAAGAGGTTGAGCATTCAAGGGATAGTAGTTTCAAGCATTAAAGGAAATTGGAGTGACTTGGATAGAAGTTGAGAGAATATAGGGGCAGTTGCAAATATCTAGGGGGCTATTCAACCTTGTTTATGAGTAGTTGAGAGCGTATAGGAGCAGATTTAAGAGTTTTAATGATAGAAGAGGTCAAAGGAAGGCTTCTTCAACACCCTAACACCTTTTTGGAGCAATTTAAAGGGATAAAAAGCAGGGATTATTGTTTTGGACAACCAAAAGAGATTGACTCAGCAAAATGGAGTGAAGACTTATCATTTCTTTCTCTACACATGTTCTTATTTTCTAGCAAGTTGTTGCATAGCTATGAGGCTCATCTTTTAGAATTCTATAAATGCATTGTAATCAAGGAATCAAATGGAGAAGAGTTTCATGAAATAATATAGTTCAGTATTTTAGCAGCAATAGTTATTTGTAGCTTCATTTCTTAGTATTCATTTCATTTTCAGCAATTACATTTCCAGTATTTCTCTTCACGAGTTTCTTAGGATAGATTTGATTCCAACAATTTCTTTCTAGTATTTCCCTTTACAAGTTTCTTAAGATAGATTTGATTCCAGCATTTTCATTTACAAGCTCTTAGATTAGATTTTTTTCCAACAATATTTTTCATGCATTGTCTTTCAATTATGTTTGTAGAAAAATAATGTCATGCAAATGATTTCTTCTCCCTCTTGCATATTGCCATGAACACTACCTTGGATTGAAATTTATAATTAAATGATGAGGATTGCATTGACCTTCATAATTTTTTGCGTCGTTGTTGGGGATAGGTGTCATTAGGGAGTTGTTGATGATCTTGTGACAGCAGGTCAAAAAAAAAAAGTTTGGCAAGCTTTTTAGGTTTATTATTTTAGAAATTCTCTATTTTATTATTTTAGAAACCTCCCCCCCAAAACAACATATCTAAAGGAAGAGGTTCTTCCATGCAAAGGTGACAGCTCTTGTGAAAATTCCTCAACTAGAAGACCATGACTTCAAGCCCCGACAAGAAAAAGATTATTGTTTGGACACCTTCAAAGTCCAAGGAGGGTTGCTTGATTAGATATTTGAAGGATAAGGAGTTGCACTAGTCATGCATGCAGCAAAATGTGATGAAGGATTGCAAGATCTTTCCAATCAACCTATGCATCTACTAGAATCATAAATTATGGAGAATGATGTTATTTCAAAGGAAGGAGGAGCATCAAAGTTGAAATATTTAGCCATCTTCTTCTCATTGTTTTCCTTTTCTTTCAAAAAGTTAAATGCATGGATCCATCCTTTGAGAAAAGGATGTTATTTTCCATAACCAATTAATGGTTTTGTGTAACCTATCTCTACATCAATAAGTATATTAGGATAGAGTAGGTTTCTTTTCTACAAATAAGTGTTTACACATGCTATGTCTTCTTCTCTAAAGCTCAAAAACATGCATTTCTCTATAAAAGTTGTTGCTCCCAAGATCTTTTGCAGATTTATTTTAGAATTTGAAGACATTATAGATCTCTTAGAACCAACCATGAAGAAAATAAAGCAAGCTCTAGATAGCTCTAGAGTAATTAAGAATATCTTCAATGCACCTCTTAGAAAATCTCCAAAACAATTGCAATAAAAAAGAAAAAAATGGCTCTTGAAACTCATTATGAGTTGCAGGAGGACCTACAACATTTTAGGTGTGGGGGAGATGATGAGACAAAAAAATATCCCATCTAATGTCTCATCTATTATCTAAATTACTTTTTTTTCAATCAAAGAGAAACAAAAAAGTGTGTTGCTTGAATAATGAGGAAAGTGCAATCGAGATTTCATCATATATTAAAAATTACGATCTGGGTTCTTGAGATTTTTGGATAGAAATTAGGAGACAAGAAGGTGAAAAAACCCATTAAATTTCACAAAAACTAAATTCATGGTTTGAGATAAAACTTCTCCAGTCCATGCGCTAGAATTCGTTTGCTTCCATGCTCCAAAATTTTTGGAATTTGTTCATTCGTTTGCTTCTATGCTCTAGAATTTCTAAAACTAAGTATGATAGCATTTATGAAGAGGTTGAGCATTCAAGGGACAATAGTTGCAAGCATTAAAGGAAATTGGAGTGACTTGGACAAAAGTTGAGAGAATATAGGGATAGTTGCAAATATCTAGGGGGTTGTTCAATCCAGTTTATGAGCAGTTGAGAGCGTATAGCAGCATATTTAAGAGTTTTAATGATAGAAGAGGTCAAAAGAAGGCTTCTTCAACACTCTAACACCTTTTTGGAGCAGTTTAAAGGGCTAAAATGTAGGGATTATTATTTTGGACGACCAAAAGAGATTGACTCAGCAAAATGGAGTGAAGTCTTATCTTCTCTTTCTCCACACATGTTCATATTTTCTAGCAAGTTGTTGAACAGCTTTGAGGCCCATCTTTTAGAATTCTATAAATGCATTATAATCAAGGAATCAAATGGGGAAGAGTTTGATGAAATAATATAGTTTAGTATTTTAGCAACAATAGTTGTTTGTGGTTTCATTTCCTAGTAGTAATTCCATTTTCAGTAATTACATTTCTATTATTTCCCTTTACAAGTTTCTTAGAATAGATTTGATTCTAACAATTTCTTTCCAGTATTTCCCTTTACAAATTTCTTAAGATAGATTTGATTCCAGCATTTTCATTTACAAGCTCTTAGATTAGATTTGTTTTCAACAATCTTTTTTATGCATTGTCTTTCAATTATGTTTGTAGAAAAAAAATGTCATGCAAATGATTTATTCTCCCTCTTGCATATTTCCATGGACACCACTTTGGATTGACATTTATAATTAAATGATGAAGATTGCAGCGGCCTTTATCAATCACTAAATGAATATATGTTAATTTGAAAATACAAGGATTTTCCACCTTCATAAAGCAAATAAAATACCATGTAAAATATCTAAAAAAGTGTCTTTAGCAACCCTAATTGTTTCTCACACATCTAGACATGGAAATAAGTATAATGAAATCAAAACTTTTTGAAATGAAGCTTAATTTAGTTGTTTGAGTGTGTTGGTGCAATGAGAGGTTGAGAAGGAAGTAGATGAGTTCCTCTAGCCAGTTGGGAAATAGAATCTCAAGTTCCATAAACTAAAGGATACAATGACTAAAATCTACTCTATGATAACTCAATGAAGATAACAATGAGGACTATACCTTTCAATTCCACATATAAGCTAGGATCTATGTATGCAAAAAAGTAGGTAAATGAAATTGTAAAACATCTAGATGAACAAAACTTAGTTATCTAGAAACAAATCCATACATTTCATGTGCTAGTTTGATAAGATACCTTGTAAAAGCTTTATTGGGATTTTATTTCAGGTTATAAATGAAAAATTAGTTGAAACTAACACTCAAACCAATGAATGTGGTTAGGAATATCATTAAGGTCTTCAAATACATAAATAATTCTCATGGTGACATTTGAAAATATGTTGAATCGACGCATTCAAATTGTTCCCCTAGGATTATGATGTGATATTTCAACCTTTGGGATGGAACCCAAAAACTTACAATACAAAATTCCTTTAAATTATGGCTAGAAACAAAAACCTAATGATCCATTAAACCCTCTCATTATAGTGTTTTTCTCTAAAACCTTATTTACATCCATTTTCAATAGTGAAAATATGTAAATATATATTAGTCAACACCAATAAGCAATGTTGGGGAAGAAACGTAATCATCTAAAACTATAGAGATCATTTGTACTTGCTTACATCACTATCACATGGCCATACACCTAAAACCATACCTTTTGTATTAACAACCATACACCTTGTACACAAATAATACTTCAGAGGAGTATGCCAATAGTAGGAGGTGTTCAAAAGTCATCTTCTCACTAATTGTGTCTATTTGGAGCCCATTAATGGCCTCTTGGATCATGTAGCAAAGCAAGTAGCTCTACAACATTTTTCTTACAAAATTTCAATGAAGAAGTGGACATCATAGCTTTGGAGTGTAGTGCAAGGTAAAACCCATAAAATTTGTAAGATAAATAATTAGGAATAGTAAATAATATCATTAGGAGCTAAAAAATCAAATACTACATTAATGGTAGCATGGTCACCCTAATCTTCCATCATTGAATTTTCATGTGAATCCACACCCTTGAGATAAAAAATTATGTTCAAGGTGGAAAAAACCTAAATAGGTAATTGTAAAGATAAAATCCAATCATTAATGGCTTTATAGGAAGGTTTGGGGAGTGACAAGGGTGAACAAGAGGAAATAGGAGAATTTTATGCAAGACATGAAGTTGGAACTAGACATGCAAAGTTTTATTTTTGAAGTGGACATTAGGATTGGATAGTTGATAGAGTCTAAAACTCCATCAAAAATCCATAAAAGAATGAAAGGAAAAAATGAAGTACTTTGGAAGAAATTTTGGGGAGGAATGTGGAAGTGGAGGTCAAGACATGCAATCACAATGGAATTCTAGAACTCCAACAAAATCTTGCAAATTGGACAAAGTGAGTGAGTTGAGAGTGCAAAGAAAATATGTAGGAAAAAGGTGTATAACTGAAGGCAGGAACATCTCAAAATTTTAAGGAACTCCTCAAGATAGGATGGAAAAAGTGGAAAATTTATTAGGAAGCGTTGTGAGGATTTCATGTGGAAGTGGAATTCAAGATAGCATATTGGAGTGAAAGTCTAAAAGTCTAGCGAAATTCTACAAGAAACTATTAAAGGGAATATAGAAAAAAGTGGAAGAATGGGAGGTGCAAAGTTTTATGGTGGGACTAGAGGCAAGAACTAAACATGGTGACAAAATTCCAAAAGTTCATCAAAATTTTATAAGTACATCAAAAAGGGTGTAGGGAAATCATGAAAAATTGGCAGAGTGGAGGAATTTAAAAGGTGCATAGAAATTCACAAAAGTGGAGTAGAAGGAATGTGGGAAATGGGACTAAGGAAGGATTGGAGGTTGCAACATAGGGATGGGAAATGGAATTCCTAACGATCATTAGAACTCCACAAATCCTCAAAGAGGGGAAATGGAAAATGAAGCAAACAAATAGAAAAACATGAGTATATAATACAAAAATGGACATAAGGTCTGAAGGAGGTCCACAAAATCCCAAATGCACTTCAAAATCTCACAAAATATGGAAATAAAGGAAAATGAAAGGAAGAAATAACCTAATAGGGCTTGTGGGGATTTTCTATAGGACTAGACATGGGGATGGGACATTGGATGGGTAGAAGATATTTGGTAGTCCACCACAAGTCTACAACTCCACAAAGGGAGAAAATAACCAAAACACTTCCACACTTAGAACCTTCTTGGATTTGTGTAATGAGCATATGATAATTTAAATTAGGGGACGACAAGGAGAAACACCTAGGAAAATCTAGCCAAGGAAGACCTATTCAAATATTTCTTAGGTTGGTTATTTATGATGGGCACACACAAGCCTAAGTGCACAAGAGGATTAGGAATAATAAAATTTCATGCGCTACTATATTGGGCACCAATAGAGTGTTTGTTCATTTGAGTCTGGATTAGTATTAACACACATCAAATGAATTAACCAACACATACTTAGAACCCAAAGTAAAACTCGTAGATATTGATATAATGTTCAAAGAAATACTATGCCTATTGGTAGAAGAAATAGAGATGGATTTAACGATGTCAATGTCCAATATTTGGGTAATATTGATCCTAACTCGAAAGCTTTTCATGTTGGATTGCATCATATATCTCCTACCCTATCATATAGAAATGATATTGAACACATCAATACAACATTTCATGATGCAAGTGAACATACTCATTCAAAAAGTGATTGCAGGAAAAGAAACATTGACCAAGAACTAGATCTACTTGACCATCTTAGATAGAGGCATCAAGAACTCTAGGAGTAGATAAAATAATAGCATGTTTAGATTTATTATTAGGCCTAAATATAGGCTTAAATTTATAATTAGTAGAATTAGAATCATGGTCATTATTCAATGTATCATGTCCAATGCCAAATCAACATCATAATCAATATCTCATGAACTCTCTCAATGTGAGTGTGTCATTTAGGAGGCAAGCTCAAATATTTACACTATTAAGACAACCCTAGATCTAAGTGGAATCCTAGAGATTTCCCAAAGAAATACCAAATGAAATTGGGGGAAAGATACCCTAAAATACCCAAGTTTCAATGTAACAATGTAGTTATAGGAGAGGAGCACCTCTAGCATTTCATCAATATTATGGATAACTATGAGATTGATGATAAATATATAATGATGAAATTGTTTTGTAGTCTTTAGAGGACAATGTAAGAGAATGATACAAGGGTCTTCCAAACAACAACATTGATTCATGGGAAGTACTCATTAGGGTGTTCAAATTGTAGTATGGGGATAGGATAGATCCCCATTTCACAGTTCATGAATTGATAACAATCAAGGAATAAATGAAGCAAAGGTGGATTTTAGCAATAGGTTCATTGTGAAAATGAGAAAGGTGTTTACTAACCTAAGTCTTAATGAGTCATTGTGTTTGGTCTTGTATTGTGGTGCTTTTGATGCCAAGACAAGTTGTCTTTAGGACAAGAATCTGCAAACTTTGAAAGAAGCCTATGCCACCACAATGAACATTAAGAGCAATGTGAGAGCATTAGGTAAGAATATCAAGAGGTATAATATGATAATTTCACAACCAAATAGGGGAGCCTCAAGCAAGCCCCCTATTGTTGATGACAAGTTAGACAGACTTATGGGTACTATGAAAAACCTATTATATAGGGTAGCAAGAATTGAGAAGGATTTGCCTTTTGGTAATGCTACAACACATTTTAATGAAATTCAACATCTGCAAAACAAACCATACAATACTAATTCCAGTCTAAGAAGCCACAACAAAATGATAGACAAATGATTTCATGGTAGGGAAATTTTAGGCAACATGATAGAGAAACTCCTAAATACTTGTGGAAAGATCATGCGAATCTTTAAGAAGATTTGTTGTGGTGTGAGACTTGCTATATACCCCATGTTCCAAAGAAGTATGCCATTGCAATGGTAGTATTAAGAAAGAAATTCCCTAATGATGATGGTGGTTTGAAATACTAAGAATAAAATGGTGTTGCTCAATTGATGTATTTGAAAATGAGCCTGAAAAATGAGAAAGTTGGAAGTGAAACTCATGGTATTGTTGATGATTTCTTGTAACATAATTATGTTAGCATCACAAGCTAGTATGAGTTTCCTACCCATGATTTTGAGCATCCTAAGCAGCTCATATGACAATAGTATAAAAGAACAAATCCCTTAAGACATCAAAGCACTCATTGATTTAGTGGCTATGTAAGTTCAAAGTGGTTACGTAAGTTCAAGGTGGTTACTAGTTGAGAAATTGACAAGTGTCTATTAGGAATGGTGTTGGTAGTACTATTAGACCTAATGTTCCTATTATATAGCCAAAAAGGGGAAAACAAGAGTTAAGTGTTGATATTGGGGATAGTGGTGTTGTGAAGAAGATAATAGAGAGGAAGAAAGATCTTGTGTAGGAGCCCCTGGTGTAGAAAAGGTATGCGCCAAGGACCAACAAGATTGTGGTACCATCGGGTATTGTGGAAGCTCCCAAGGCAAGTTGGATGAAGAATTAAAATATTGGAGTAGACAAAGTAAGGACTTATCACAAAAAGAATGAGGTGTGGCTAGAGAAAAGAGTGATCCAATCAAAGCTAAGGATATATCCATTTACAATCAAAAGCATATTTTTCATTCCCACTAGAATCCATCCCTTTGCCCAATTACATTCCCATTGTTGTAGACCAAGTTACAAGTTAGGAAATAATTTTAGTGCCTAAAGATGAA
The DNA here is from genome assembly GCA_007258455.2 of Sequoia sempervirens. Lineage (NCBI taxonomy): Eukaryota > Viridiplantae > Streptophyta > Pinopsida > Cupressales > Cupressaceae > Sequoia > Sequoia sempervirens. The sequence goes on from VDFB02048328.1 coordinate 231,525, forward strand.
ATCCTTAGAATCCCTATACACAAAGAAAGAGTCTTGTCCTATCTCACTGTCATAGATGAATTAGACCAGCTTGATTGATCTTCCATTGATACCTTTATTGAGAAAATCCCAAAGATGGTACATCTGAGGTCTATTTAGGAACATCTATCATGGACAGCTAGTTGAATGTGGACCTTTTTTATACTTGTTGATCAATGGGTGGCCAGTACACAATTGCATGCTTGATTTTGGAGCATCTAATAATGTTATGTCACTCTAAAGTATGAATGAGCTTGGTTTGTAAGTTTCCAAGTCTTATGATAAGTGCTTTGCTATGGACTCTCAAGAAGTGAATGTCATTGAAATTGTTAACATTGTGGAGGTACAACCTGCCACATAACCAAGTGAGGCATATTACTATCAAGAAAGTGGGCAATATCAATTGGTGGCAGTATTTAGATGGACCTATCTTATGCTACTATCTTGCTACATGGAGAAGAGGTCAAGCTGCATAGAGAAAAGAAGATGGTGCAGACCATTGAAGATCTTGATAGGGCCGCAAATGAAGTACTCTACTTGGATGCTGGTCTTGATCACTTGATTGGATATTGCAGCGAAAATGATTGCCGCACAATTAATCCAACCTCCTGGCTTTCTTCTCCATATGGTCACAGTATGACTTGTGGACCATGTTCTTCGATTGTAGCACATAAGGCTATATATTTACTGTTTTTTCAGCCAATGCCTTTTTGCTTTCATCTTTCTTATCATCATCAATGTTTCTTTACGATATAAGTTTCTCCCATCTTGTCTTCAACTTTGTTGCTTATTTTTATCAAAGGGTTTCTTTTAAAATGATAGATAGGAAAACCAGGCAAGATGGACAAGGATGTTTCTGTTGAAGCCTACTAGTAAAAGTTAGGAGTTAAACTATTTCCTAGAAGAATGTTAGAGTTGATCAACAGTTTGTGAAGTCCATCAGTGTTCTGTTTGAACTTCATGTTACCCCAAATTGCCAGATAAGGTACAATCTAATTTCAAGCACTCAATTCCTTGTCATTTGCCACTTTTATTTTAATGGCAATAGAGATGCTTAAAATTTAAAATTATGTTTGTGATCCTACGACTTGTTCTTGAATGCCTTATGTGCATCAACATATTGATGTCTCTAAATCAGAGCTGAATGCTTCAACTCTGTATTTAACAGCTTTTCTAGTAATTCTATCCATTAAAATTTAATGAAATTCATTAAGCTCAATCTTCTGTTTCATCATGTGTGTTTTTTGACAGGTGGAGATAAAGAACTTGAATTCATTTTCTTCAATGCAACGGGCAATCAATTTTGAGACATCTAGACAGGTGTCTCTACATGAGGAAGGTCGAGAAGATAAGATTGTACAAGAAACTCGACTTTGGGAAGAGAGAAGTCAGGTTTGAACAGGCCACTGTTGATAGGATCATGATTTTCAAGGTTTTTAGTGAGGCTATGTGATCTTTTTGAAAGTTCGACAAGTACATATGAAATTGTCTCTATTGCTTGCTTAATTTTATGATTGATTATGCTTTTAAGGTCCCTAGATGTGAAAACCTTTTCCTAATGTGTTTTTACTTGTTCAGCGTACAATTACTATGCGGGTGAAAGAGGGGCTAGCTGATTACCGATACTTTCCAGAACCTGATCTTCCTGAAGTTATATTATCGCAGGACTACATTAATGCTGTCCAAGCAAGTCTGCCAGAGCTTCCAGATGAAAAGCGTCGCCGTTATGAGAAAATGGAACTTAGCATGCAGGATGTCATCATTCTAGCAAATGACAATGATGTAATTGCTCAACATAAAATTGTCATCCTGATGCATATTCTTTAAATTCGGTTGAATATAACAGTGTGTTATTTGTATTAGGTGGCAGCCTTTTTTGATGCAGTTCTTGAAATAGGCTCTGATGCAAAGATGGCCGCTAACTGGATAATGGATGATATAGCATCCTATCTCAAGAGCAAGAAGCTTTCAATATCCAAGACCAAACTAACACCTCACAAACTGGCAGAACTTATAGTTTTCATTAAAGATGGAACCATTAGTGGGAAAATTGCCAAAGAGGTTAGATGTTATGTCTTTATTTACTCTTTTTTTCTTATGGAAGTTGAAAATGATAATTCAATCTCTTGATGATCTTCTGTGGATTTTACTTGTGAGTGCAGTTTAATAGCATTATTTATGAATATCTCCTGATGAGCCCAGATGATCTTCTATTCTTTTTAATTTTTTAGTATTTCTCATTTTTAAATGATTTATGTGCATAATTATTGCATACATAGAATTGTTTTAATGTCTGTTGTAAAGAATTTTGAAGACTTTATAAATTTTTGGAGGAGCTGAGTCAGTTCAACCCATTCTAATAAAAATTGCAAATGTCTTAAAAACTGTTATCTGTGAGTAGACTTGTGGGCATACACTTTTGCTTGCAAATTGAGACTCTGGAGTAGAAATTGATTGAAGCTTTAGAAATGTTTCAATCATGACTCAGATGCGTACGATAATTTTTTTATCTTTCCTTTTTTGATGAAAATACTAAAGACATTAGACACTGACTTTACTGTGTTTAATAGTCTCCTGTGAGTGTTTCTCAACATTCAAATCCTCTACTATATTTTGATACTCGCATCTTGTGAACTTCAGGTACTAGTAGAACTTTTAGCAAAAGGAGGAAAGGTAAAAGCATTGGCAGAAGAAAAACGTCTGGTTCAGGTCAGTAATCTAATGAGCCATCTAGTGATGCTATGGTGCTACTGAAGGTTGGTTATATGTACATACTATATTGTTCAAAATGATACCAGTGCTAGCATTGCTTCTGTTGCACTTAGTTTTCATTGGAAATTTGTATAATGCAATTGTGCTGCAATGCTATCTGCAAGATAGGAGTATCATTGATCTCTCTGTAAAGTACTTTTTTATTGTTATTTTTATGATGTAATGAGTTTACACGGTAGAATGTGTGTTTCTTTACTCCAAAGAAGCTGCCCTTAATACCAAATGTGGTTGAATTGACTTGCAACAATGAATCAGAGAATTTTTTTAACTTTGGGTAGGGCTCTTTAAATTATGAAATTTCTTCGATTGGACACCAGCTCCCTTATTGTGGAAAGACATGCAAAAGTATGGTTCTAGGAAAATTTGCTGCCAGCAATTTATCGACGGAAAATTCACCGCCAGCAATTCACTGCGGGAAAATTCACTGCCATGACAAATTCACCGCCAAGTAAAATTCACCGCCAGCAATTCACCACAACTGGAAAATTAACCGCGTTAATATTGTGAATTGCTGACAGTGAATTGTGGTTAAATAAAACTACCAATATCTGAATTTTTTTTGTTTATTATATTTTCCATATATTTTCAATTATGTATCGTTGTCCTCTATAGATGTTTCAAATTTGAGTAAAAAATTGTTTGTATTGTTTCATGGGTGTCCCTTTAAAGTTGAATTAGCTTGATTTAGACTTGGGATGGATTAGTGAAACCTCAAGCAAGTGCAGAATAATTCTGATACCCGTTTGACCAAATCTGGGAAAATGATCAAGGATGAGAATTGGCAGATTAGCGATAATGTACTGAATGATTGTGCAGGCTCAAACTAAAAGTTATAAACCGAGGTGATGTAGGAGGCATATGGGGAAATCTTGTATGATGTCAATATTTGGTCTAGATTGGCAGGGGCCTAAGCAAATGCATTCCTAAATCCTGTGATTGCTGTGGGGATGCCCTTTAAACCGTTGAGATGCTGGAGTCTGACCATAGGGATGTCCATCCATTTGGATCATGGGCTGAGAATGAAATGGAAGTGTTGCACAGGGTTTAAAGATGTTCACGAGAGTTTTCATATCATAAATCTCAATGGCATGTTTGGAATGTTGTTTTGTACTCCGTTGCTTTTAAGAGCCATTTAGTTTGCTGCATATGTGGAGTTTTTCAGGAGAGTACTCTAAATAGGTTGTACAATTATGTAGTACATTTTATGTGATAATTAGAAGTTGAAAATATTTATCTAAAGTGTTTAGATCTGAAATATCCACAATAAAAAAAAATAGATTTGTACATATAAAATTTGTTGGAATTGGATATCTCATTCAAATACATGTCTTATTCAGATGATTACACAAATTTGCTTCGCACTATGTTGAAGATTAAAAAATTACAATTCTAGAGCAGTTATAAATATTTTTTTAAAATAGCTAAAATGTTGAAATCCTCCAACATGAAATGCATATGCAACCTTTGTACAAAGTTGTCTTAAGGAACTAAGAGTTTTTTTCATCCTCCAAACAATAGGAAACCGATGAATTTTCATCCACGAATCTTTGAGAGCCAAGAATTTTCATCCTCAAATCCAATAATTGAACATAAGCACTCAAACTAGGGTTAGAGTTTATTGATAAAATGGCAAAAATATGATAGTTGATGAAACTACTTGGAATATATAGGGGTTGGAGGCTTAGCATGGGCCACATGTGCCAATAGGTGTTTGAGTCTTTCCTATCATTTGATCACATTCAAATTGAGATGGTTGGCCATGATGGAAGATGAAACCCTTCGTTCAAACAATAAGGATTCAAGGAAAGGAATACGTGAAGGCAAGGGTTTAAGTAAATGCATATTTGAAGGATGCAATGACATGAGGGACCAAGGAATCGAAATTGAGGTGTTAGTTAGAAGTATTTCCATTTTCTATGCTAGCATTATGTTCTTTAAAGGTTTGAATTTGGGGCCTTGGGGAATGGGATGCAAAGATGCTAAGATACAAGGGAATGTAAAGGTACATGGGCCCAAATAGGTAGAGTAGTGAGACAGTGTGGATCAAGCTTCAAAGATACATGATGTTAGAGGGATAGAGAATCAGAGATATTAAATATAGGAGGGAGCAAGGATTGAGATTATGAGATACTCAATATTGGAGGGAGTAGGCATTAGGCTTTAGAGATACTTGATATAGTTCTAAAGGAGTAGGGATTGGAATTAGGCGATATTTGATGCAAGAAAGAATAGGGGTTAGGATTTGAAGATACCCAATGCAAGAGGGAGGGGGGATCAAGCTTCAAAGATATTTGATATGGGAGGGATGAAGGGAAAGGAAAACCCAAAATTTTGTATACCCAAGAGTGATGAGGAATGTGGATCAAGGTTCATAGCTCTCGAATATTGGATACTCTTGCATATGGTGGTAGGGAGAAGTCTAGAAGCTCACGATATAGCGAGAATCAACTCAGGTCCATATCTAATATTATGGGGATTAAGGGTCAAGAAAACCAATTCCTTTAGATGAAGTCCAAGGAGGGAAATGAAACTACAAAATATCATAGGAGACAAGGAATCGAGAAGTAAAGAACTAAGGAATGGGATGTTAGAAGAGGAAAGTTTGAGATTTTGAAATACAGGGGAAATAGTAAAATGTGAATGATTCTTACAAGGACACAAGTAAGGAAATTCCTAAAGATTGAAGGTGGGTGTACAGGAAATTGGGTGATAGGAAGGTGTACCTAGGATGAGAAAGTCCAAAGATTTGAAGCATAAGGAACTAAGTGTTAAGAGAAACAAAGGAAATGACACTAAAGGAAAAACTCAAAAAGCTACAAAAAGCACATGATCATGGGAATGGGGAATCAAGAAATGAAAGAAAGGTGTTATAATATGAGAAATCCTAAAAGTTCAAAACATGAAGAACTAAGCGATTGGGGAAATGAAGGAAATGGTGCCAATGCAAGGGAAAACCAAAAAATAGCCCAAACCTATAAATTTTATTCAAACACCCTTATAATTTTTTGAATTTTGGATTCTCAAGGACAAGCCAAAGAAGATTCTTATGGATAATCCAAATAAGATTCTTACAATTTTAGGTAAAGGGATAAAAATATCTACAAAGGGGACATTATAGGTCTATCCTTCCCAAAAATGATTGCAGTCAAATAATGCAAATTCGAATGCTTTAAGATCTTTGGATCCTCATTTTGATGCATAGAGTTGTAGGTTTCCAAATCACTAAAGCTAGGCCAATCTTTGAACACCAAGGGCATCAAACTCATTGTAACTAATATCTAACTTATGATTAGGCAGAGAAACTATGAACCGATTTGCTAAGGTGGCTAAGACCTTCTTTGACTCCGAGTTCAACTAGACACAAGGGGCTTTCCAAAAGGTATCATGAATATGATTAAACACAATTAAAGATGAAAAATGGAAAGTATTGTTGCAATATTACTTGATGTACACTTGGTCCCAAAATTTATCACTAGACCAAAAACTAACCTACTATTGTAATCTCTATTAAGCTAATAAATACATCACTACACTACTACATGATGTGGGTATGGGGTGATCCCACAAAACTAGTTTACAATTTTGTTAAGGAAAATTGCAAAAACGTCCCCATGAAGAAAATTTTGGGTTTTGCTTGGGGTTCGCATGAATGGGGGGGTTTGCTCGAACCCCCCTTCAAGTGAATCCTATTTAATGATGGGACCCTCATTTTGCACGTTTTCCAGAATGGAAACAAAGAGAAATTTTGAAAAAAGGGGGGTTCACTTGAACCCCCCTTCAAGCAAACCCCCCTTCACTCGAAAGGTCAAGGGGGCTTCACTCGAAGGGGGTTTGAGTGAACCCCCCTTTTTTTCCCTTCTCCTTTTCTTGCACCAAATTTCTACAAAATATTTCCTTTCGAAGCTTGGGTTGAGGATGAAAATGGAGGAAACTTCACAGACCCAACTAGATGATGGTAGTCCTCGGAACGAGCTATCCATCGAATATAATTTAAATATATTTTGGTTTATTATGTATTTTTTTTAGTTTAATTAAACATAAGTTTTTCACCGAAAATCAAGCTCTTTGTTTTGCACATGTGGAAAAATATTAGATTATAAGAAAACTGAAAAATATGTTTAGGCTAGGTATCAATGTCCTTGATCCAGTAAAAGAAAAAATTGAATTTCAATACATACAAAAAAAAAGTTATGTTGTTTACGATCTGCCTATGTTTGAATTGTAATTGGTTTGACTTCAAAATTTGATTAAGAATATATATATATTCAGTAAAACACTATGAAACCAAATGGACTTGTTAGATATTGAACATCACTCTTAATCTTTCAAAACCACACAATGTGGGCGGACGATGTTGTTGACAGCTTGGTATAGGGGTGAATTTTCCCGTGGCTTGTAATTGGGTTGTGGTTGCATGATGCTCCCTCTTTGTGCATGTGCTTCTATTGGTGTGGTTCGGGCTTGTGTGGCTGTTGCGGTGTCGGTGTGGGGTGTTTGATGTGTTTGGGGGGGTTTGCTTTATTCTTTTCTATATTATTTTCTTTTGTGTGCCTTTCGTAGTTTCTTCATTGGCTACTTGGGTGGGGAATTGGCATCTATGTGTTTGGGCATCAATTTTCTTCCAATCTGTCAAGTTGTGTGCTTGGTGGGGGTGGCTTTTAAGCTCTCTTTGAAATGGATCTGGGAGAAGCTTCGGGAGCCAAAGCATCTCTATATTTTCAAACAATTGTTGGAGTGAATTCTTCATCCTTCTCAACACTCAGGTTTTTCAAAATAGTTTGTTCTCTAATTATTTGGGGAGCAGTGGGTTTGCTCCAAGGGTGGACCTCATATCCCAAAGATTAATGGCTTCCTTGAACAAAGTAAAGAAAGGTCAGTGTTGGTGATTCAACCTAAATCAATTGCAGAGGACATAGAGTATTTTCTAAACATTCCTTGATCTACAAATTTATGGGAATGTAGATTTTGCTCCAATTTTTAAAGAAATGGGCTCATATGAATTGGTCTCCTGGGGATGAAATGGAAATAATTCTATTAGAAAACAATTATTTCATGGTGTTTTTCAATTGCATGGCTGATTGCAATAGATTCTTTGAGGGTGGGCCTCACTTCCATAATCAAGTTGGCTTATTTATTAAGCCTTGGCATGTTGTCTTTAATCCCTCAAAGGAGCTTTCGAATCATGTATTGATTTGGGTGTGTCTTCCCCGATTTCCAGTGGAGTGTTGTTGTAATGAAATTTTTCACATGGTTGCTTCAACCCTGGGGAAACCAATGGGCCCTTTTCACCAAAAATAGGATAGAAAGGTAATGACTTTTTCTCAAATCTGTGTTAAGTTGATTTGAGTCACCCTCTTCTAAATTCTCTTGAAATTCATGTAGGGTCATATTCTTGGGTGCAACAACTTGATTATGAGATTGTCTTTTCAATGTTGTATTTGTCATGAATACAGACATCTGCAAAGTAGATTCCCTCGAGCCAAATCCCTTGAACCTCAGGCTACTCGGCCTTCTTGCAACCCTTTCAAGGTTGATAAAGGAAAGGCTCCCATTCCAAGTGATGATACAGGTGATAAGGGGTTTATTCTTGTTAAGACTCCTAACAGAAATCATGGTCAAAAGAGGACTTTTAAGGATCGAATGGATGGTGACACCTTTAATTGCTTTGAGGTTTTGGATGATCTTAGTTAGCTGGAGGTGAACTCGGGTTTGATGGATTTGGATCAAGGTGCTTAGGAAATGGTTCAGGAGGGTTTTATTCCAGTTAACATTCATAATTCTCGAGAGGTTGGTGCTTTGCAAATGGATATTGATCTTAGTATGGTCATTTTAGGGAAGCCTGAGACCCTCACAGAGGTGAAGATGGGTGAGGGGGAGTTTTCTCATCCACTGGTGAAAGCAGGATCTAATTCGGTAAAAGGAACTAAGACTTCTCCTTCACTAGGACTTCTTCAGAAAGATCAAATAAAAGGTGTTGTGGAGAAGTCATCTAAGGCAGGGAGAAAGAAGGACTTAGAGAAAATCAAGATGATAGGGGGGACTTTGGTGGAGTCTAGATCTATTAAGATTCTAGAATCTCATTTTTCTAACCCTCTGAAATGATCATCCTCTCATGGAATGTAAGGGGCTTGAATAGTGGCCCTCGACAAAAGGTTGTTCATGATTTGGTGAGAATTCATTCTCCTGATGCTCTTTTTATTCAGGAGACTAAGTTGTCTATTGAGAGTATAGTTGGTCTGATGCCGAAGCTGTGGAGACAAGGTGAATGTCAATGTATTAGGGCTCAGGGTAATGTTGGGGGTGTGGCTTGCTTATGGAATCCTCTGAATATTCATCCTCTTTGGTGGATGTCCTCTAAGTCGTCTATCTCTGAAGTCACTTCAAGCCTAGAGATGGGGGAAACTATTCTTCTGTCAAACATCTATGTGCCTACTGATTATCCTAGTAAGCAGTACTTGTGGTCTCATATCAATTTTATTCAGATCCTTGCTCCTTTTTTACCTTGGATTATTGCTAGTGATTTAAGTGTCATTATTGAGTTAGATGAGAAGAAGGGTGGTATTACGAGATTGGAGCCCTCGACTTTCCTACTTCATGATAATATTTTTTCCTTAAATCTTGTTGACATCAAGCCCCAGAATGGTCAGTTTACTTGGAATAATAGGAGGTTGGGGGAGAATTGTATTGCAGAGAGACTTGATCGTTTCTTGGTTTCCTATTTCTAGATTGGAGGATTGTGGTTTACTAGTTCTGAGATTCTGGATTGGAGGGGCTCATATCATTGGCCTATTAAATTATTTGCTACTTCGGCTTGTGTTGCTCGATCCCCCTCTTTCAAGTTCTAGCTTATGCAGTTAAGGGATTCTTCATTACAGGAGTGTGTGGTTGAATGGTGACAGATGGGGAGACCCGCTCATGGCACTGCGATGTATTCTTTTTCTAAAATGCTACAATATGTGAAGTACTAGCTCAAACGGTGGAACAATCAATGTTGATTGCTTCTCAAGCTGACTTGGATGTCATTACCCAGGAGATAAGGGAGTTGGGTCTTTCAGAAAATTTACTCAAGGAAGAGGTGAGGGCTTTGAAAGCTCTAGAAGAGTGCGAGTTGCGAGAGGAAATCTATTGGAAACAAAAGGTTCATATTGATTAGTTACAAGAAGGGAAAAAAAAATTATTTCTTCTTCAATTTGGTGAAAGCTAAGAGACATGGTAACTCTATTCCTATTCTAGTGAATGACATGGATGAACAATTATCTTCTTTGCATGATATGTCCAAAGAAGCTTAGCAGTTCCTTGTTTCCTTATTTAGTGAAGATTCAAAAGATGTCTTGGAAAAAGAAAACTGGGTTTTTCCTTGTATTCCTTCCTTGGTTACTTGGGAGATGAATGAGCATCTATTGGGTTACATTTCATTGGATTAATTGGAGGCTATTATTTTTCAGATGATGTAAGGGAAAGCTCAGGCCCTAATGGCTTTCTAGTTGAATTCTTTCAAGAATTTTGGGATATTATTAAGCTAGACCTATTGGAGATGGTTCGTGAGTCTTAGAGGAATAATTGGATGTTGAGGGATTCGAACTCTACCTTCCTGGATCTCATTCCCAAATGTGAGGGGGTGGATTGGTTGAGTCAATTTAGGCCTATTTCCCTATGAAATGTGGTTTATAAACTCATTTCTAAATTGATAGCTGAAAGGTTGAAGCAATGGCCTAGATGGATTATCTCTAAGGAATAGAGTGGCTTTGTGATGGATCGACAAATCCTGGATGGAGTGGTCATTGCTATTGAAACTATTCATTCTATGACGTCCTCCAAAGAAAAGGCCTATGACAAAGTTAAGTGGTCCTTCTTGCATAAAGTTCTTATTGCCTTTGGTTTTGTTGAGGAATGGATCCAGTGGGTTATGTGTTGTGTTACCTCCACTTCTTTTTCAGTGCTGATAAATGGTGATCCTTCTTCTCTTTTTAGTGCTTATAGGGGCCTTCATCAAGGGGATCCTCTTTCTCCTTATTTATTTATTATCCTTGTTGAAGGTTTGGGAAGATTGTTGAAACGTAATGTGGAGTTGGGATTCTTCAAGGTTGGGGGTGGGTAAATGGTTTGCCTCCTCAATCTCACTTGCAATTTGTGGATGATACTGCTTTGATTGGTGTGGCTAAGGTAAGAGAATCCACTAATTTTTGTAAGGCATTGGATACTTATCTTATTGCTTTTGGTCAAAAGATTAATGAAGATAAATTTCATTTCCTTCTTTAATACACCACAGCCTATTTAGCAAAGGATTGCTCATATTTTTAGGTTTCGGATTGGTTCTCTCCCTTTAACCTATCTTGGCATTCCAATTTCTTCTAGTGTGCTTTCTAGGGGATCTTGGAAAGATATTTTGGACAAGTTTCATGTGAAGGTTAGATGGTTGTCCTTTGATGGGCATGTTCAGCTGCTTAAATCTATGGTGCAATCTCTTCTCATCTATAAGTGTATGCTCCAAGTGGCTCTGGTTGGGTTTGTGAAGGACCTGGATTCTTTGGCTAGACAATTCTTATGGGCAGGTAGTTTTTCTTCTTCTAAGTGGAGCCTTGTGAAGTGAGATATTGTGTGTAGTTCGAAGTAGTTTGGGGGTCTGGGATTTAGGTAGTCGTCTTTGGCTAGATTGGTGTTGGATGTAAAGCTTAATTGGTGGTGGTGTTTAGAACAAGATCATATCTAGGCTAGGATTTTATCTCACAAGTACCTTTAGGGGGTTCCAAAGGAGGAGATTCCCCGCTACCCTCTAGTTGGGAAGGGTTTTGTGATTTGGGTTACTATTAAGAAAGGGGTTGTGTTGATCAGGAGGGATTGTTCTAGATTCATAATAGGAGGTTGAGGCTCTCTTTTGGTCTAATTCTTGGGATGGTTTTCCCCTCATTTTGCATCAGTATCCTAATTTGTTAAATCTTTTCCAGCACTTCTTGGAGGTTGGTTGGTCAAGGGTGATTTATTTTAAGGTTCCCTATCCCTGTGGGCAGACAGAGGTGGCTAGGTGGAAGGATCCTTGTGTCTCACCTATTGTCGGTTCAGAGGTGGTGTTGAAAATTGAGGTAATTATGTAGCTTAATATTTTGTAAAACTATGAGATTGTTGATCTAATTAAGTATTCTTTGTTACAAATTCTTTTTGGATGATTATCTGGTTAGATTCATTTTACCATTTTTAGAATGTAGATAGAAGTTTGTAGAAGAATAAGACCAGAAGATTAAAAGATACACAACATATACCGTGGAGAAACCCTTTCAGGAAAAAACTCCACCAAGAATCAATGTATTATTTAATCTCAAAATAAGATTAGAATAATTCCAATCCTTGCTTGAGATGTTTCTTTTTCCTTCAAAAAATATTCTTCACAACCTGCAATAAAATCTAATAAAACTCTCTTCAACTTGCTTGAGATAAATAGACAATAATTTCATCCTTGTAAACTCCAAAGACTTACAATTACAAAGCAAAAAGCTTATCTGCAAAAACCTATGCCTATTCCTTGCAAGTAGAGTTCTACCATGAAAAACAATGTCAAAACAACTCCTTCATCCATTTGGGCATTCCAAATTGAAGTCATAACTCAATCTTGATTTTGAAGATATCTTCAAAGCTTATCCTAAAAGTTGGTGCCCAAGAATGGGCCCACTTAACTTAGCCTTATAAAATATCTTATCATGCAAAAGTGTTAAATCCAAGATGCCAACTTGGGTGCCCAAAGTGGGTCCAAGTCAATCTTTGTTAACTAAAACATATCTCTCCACCATTCATGCAAATATCATGCATGATTGATCATCACCTGTTAACTAAAAGTAGTCACTTGCTATTTGTTATACAACTCAAGTCATTAGTCATGCATTCCAAGTCAACTAAAGTCAACTAACATTCAATTGAAACTAACTACATGAAATTGAAGATAACTGAACTGAACTGAACTAATATTGAACTAAACCAAACTAAACTAAATTAAACTAAACTGAACTGACACTGAACTAAACTAAACTAAATTGAATTGAACTAAACTAAATTGAACTGAATTGATCTGAACCGATCTGAACTAAACTGAACTGAACTGAACTTCATGCATGTAAACATCAATCCCTAACTTCTATGATCTTTACATGAATTACAAAAGTGTTGTCTTTTTCTCCAAATAGTTAACTTAACTCAAGGTGGGTTCCACCTTCCATGTGGGTGCCCCATGTGCTCCTATTATTTAGGAACTCATCTTGGATGCCCTGACATGTTCCTATCATTTAGAATTAATTAAAAATGTCAATTAACATGATTATTTCATTCAAATTTAATCTCTTTATAATCCTAGTGTTGGGGAACACTTTCCAAGGACTTAGGAGATATGTGAAATAATGTTTAGGATTGCAATTAAATGGCATCCTTTTTCCAACATTCTCCCACTTGACATTATACATTGCAATTATTCTAAACAAGGAATCATTATTATAAATCAAATACAAGACTCAAGGCCAATGGCCTTCCTGCACCATGAGAACTTATCTGTAGGAACTAGTTTCATAAGATAATCTACAACATTAATCAAAGTGTCAGCTTTCTCAATTAATGCCTTTCCACTCTCAACCATTTCTCGCTCAAAGTGATATTGTACATCAAAATGCTTAGTATGAGCATGATGCATAGGATTTTTGGCTAAACAAATAGCACTTTGACTATCACATTCAAGTCTAACTTGCTTGTAATTAAAACCAATACCTTTCCCAAGTCTTTGTAACCAAACTGCCTCTTTAGAGGCATGTGTAGCAGCCATGTACTCTACTACTTTGGTGGACAAAGCAACCGTGGGCTACCTCTTACTCATCCAACTAACTGCAACTCCAAACAAAGTAAACACATAGCCACTTGTCGACCTCCAACTGTCCAAATCTCCTGCCCAATCTGAATCAACAAAACCTTATATGTCCAATGATCTATGCATAATATCAATGTCATTAGCACCATGATAAACCAAATAGTAATTAGAAGTGCCTCGTAAATAACTAAAAACCCTCGTAACATAAGTCCAATGTTCTTTACCAAGGTTAGACATAAACCTACTTAGAACTCCCACTGCTTGGGCTATATTTGGTCTCGTACAGACCATTACATACATTAAACTACCAATTGCACTAGCATATGGAATTTCAGATATTTCCTCATAATAAAAGTCAGATTTAGGACTCATGTCTAAACTTAACTTCATGCCAACTAATAAAGGAATATTAATTGGTTTACTCTCCTGCATGTTAAACCATTTCAAAATAGTATCAACATAATTGCTCTAACTTAAGCAAAGCTTTATATTACCTCTATCTCTGTTGATATCCATACCAAGGATATATTTTGTAGCCCCTAGATCTTTCATCTCAAATGTGCTCGAGATTTGTGCTTTCAATTCTTTGATCATTACCTTGTTGTTACCAATAAACAAGATGTCATCAACATACAAGATAATAATTAAAAGTTGATCATCAATAACTTTTATGTAAACACAATGATCTTCCTCACTCCTAACATAACCAATTTTTAATGCAAAAGCATCAAAATTTTGGTACCACATTCTTGGTGACTGTTTCAATCCATATAAAGATCTCTTTAACCTACAAACCAATTCTTCTTTTCCTTTTACAACAAAACCATCAGGTTGCTTCATATAAATCTCCTCATCAAGATTCTCATGCAAAAAAGAAGTTTTCACATCCATTTTCTCTATCTCAAAATCATAAGCAGCAAAAATAGATAAAAATAATATAATAGAAGTTAATTTAGCAACAGGAGAGAAGATTTCATTAAAGTCAACTCCCTCTCTCTGGGAGTAGTCCTTGGCTACTAATCTAGCCTTGTACCTTTTGAGATTACCATCTACTCCAATTTTCTTTTTAAAGATCCATTTACAACCAATGGCCTTTCTTCCTTTGGGAAAACTCTCAAGATCCCATGTGTCACAAGTATCCAAGGATTCCATTTCCTCATGCGTAGCTTGTGAAGCTTGTTCTCATCTAAAGACAAAGCTTCCCTGTCATCATTAGTACTCATTAAAGAAAATATATAACAAAAATTAGGTGGGCTATACCTATCAACAGGATTATGTTGTCTTGTGGATCTTCTCAAAGGGGTTTCTACTTGTTCCTCAATATGCTCATCTTGAGCATCTATCTTGGAAGAACTTGGTGAACTCTCCTCATCCAGTCCATCCAATTGTTCTTCAACATGTGCATCTTCTTGCTTCTAATTATTTATCTCAAAATGTATTGCTCGAGAAGTATCCTTCTCCTTTGCTTGTTCTTCTCATGAATAAGCTCTAAATTCCCTAAAAATCACATCTCTAGATAAAGTAATTTTTCAAGTTAGAGGATTCCAAAGCTTGTAACCTTTTACATTTTCACCATAACCTATGAATATGCATTTTTGTGCTTTTAGATCAAACTTAGATTGCTTTTCATTAGGCACATGAACAAAAGCCTCACAACCAAATATCCTTAAATGTACAACACTAGGCTTCCTACCTAACCACATTTCATAAGGATTTTTATCTTCAATAGATGAACTAGGGGATCTATTGATTAAATAACAAGAAGTACTTATAGCCTGGTGCAGGAGCACCTACACCACATTATCAAGCTTTGCTTGTTTAAATGCATATTGGGTTAATGCTAAGGTTTTAAGTTTATTTTGTGTAATAAGGTCTAAATAGACCACTCTTTCATGTATTTAGGGGTTGTGGTGTTTTGATGGTCAAATGTGCACAAGTGCACTCATGTATCAAATTTGAAATTTGTAAGCCTTGGAGGCAAAAACATTAGAATTTGTAGGTAGGTGGGAAAGAGTGAGGTATTTTTGGTGTCATTGGATTGAATTCAAGGTGATTGGGAGTCATAAAGGCCTAAATGTCAATGGTTGCACAATAATGTTATTAAGTGCACAATCAAGTTGTCAAAACACGGTTTTAGGGGTAATTAGGAGTTAGGATTTTAAAAGACAGTTAAAACGAGTTAGGAAATTGGATGTTGATGAAAAAAATTATTTAAAGCCATAAAAGGCTCGAACCAAAGTTAGTTCAAGGACTTTTGAAGGAGTTTTGTTGAAACAATAAAGTTTCACTTGCTCAGTTTTTAGATTTTTCTATTTTTTTGTGATTTATGCCTATGCACAAGCCGTACCAGCATCTTTTTGCATCAAAAATTTATGTAGAATTTTTGATACAAGTCTTAACTTTATTATAACTTCTTGACAAAGGGTTTCTTCTTTTATTTTGTGTCTTGAATCTCAAATTTTTCCTTAACGGGTTCCTAAATAGGGGTATAGGGGTTTTGTGGTTTTAATGCTTTGAATCTCATCCCACCTACTGTATATCAATGTGACTTAGTGGGATGAGTTGGTAGGGAATAGGATATGATACTTCAAGAGTGGAAGGCATGGAGAACTGGGTTTGAAAGGAAATGAAGAGTTAAACATTTGAAAATGGTGGTTTTTTCACTTGAAAATAGAGCTTTTACCCTAGGGTTTGCAAAAATATCTGAGATACCAAAAGTTTCTTTATTTTTTAAGCATATTGGGGCCTAAATAAAAGTTTCTAAGTTGATGGAAAATTCTAAAAGGCTATGGAAGTGCTACATCCAATAAACCCTCATGGATTACACTAAAAACAAGGGTTTTTTATTTGATGGTTACAGGTTCGTACAAATGGAATCCAGTTGCAAAATTTGTGTTTTCTTGGAAATTTATTTGCTGCCCCAAGGTTTCAGGGGTCTGTGTGGTGTTTGAAGGTAGGTTGCATTGTAATTTTGGGCTAATTGAGTAGCATTTTCAAGTGTGAATGTATAGGAAGTCAACGATGGTCCAAAGGAGTCTATGTGGTTTCTTATATATGTTGTGTAACCTGGGAATGGGTGTTTGAATCAGTCATGTGTTGGTCTGGTGTTTTCAAAAATTGTGGAGTAATTGAGCAAAAACTAGTTTCTCACTATTACAAGGGTTTAAGGTGGTTAAAGAGGGAAATGTGTTTTCAATTGCTTGTCAAGCTTTAAGGGGGATTTGAATTGTATAAAGAGGTCAAAATAATCTTGTTATATGCCTCAAATAGGCAGGTTGTCAAGATTTTGTGATTGTGCCCTTGTGTCTACATCACAGCCTCAGCCCAAAGGGACCGATCTAGCTTAGCACTACTTAACATACTCCTAGCTCTTTCCATTAAGGTTTGGTTCATCCTTTTTGCTACTCCATTTTGTTGAGGTGTATATGGAGTATTTTTTTGTCTCATGATTCCTGCATGCTTACAATAATCATCAAATTCCCTATAACAATATTCACCACCATTATCTAATCTCAACACTTTTATCTTGTGATCTGATTGTTTCTCAACCAAAGCTTTAAATTCCTTAAACTTATTAAACACATCAGATTTGTTATCCAAAAAATAGATCCAAGTGTATCTTGAGACATCATCAATAAATGTGACATAATATCTAGATTTTCCAATAGAATCAATATCCACAGGGCTCATTACATCTGAATGAATAATCTCTAATTATATTTTAGCTTTATTTGTTCCACTAGGAAATGATGATCTAGATTGTTTTCCAAACACACAGTGCTCACAAAAATCATTTTTTCTAATATTATAATTAGGAATACCATCAACCAATTTCTAGTTAAGAATGGTCCTAAGAACTTTTTCACAAATGTGGCCCAATCTATGGTGCCACAACATACATGTATTTTTAGCTTCAGTTACATCAACTAAATTATTTACATTGGAGTTATTCAACTTAAAAAAAGTCCCAATCCGAGATCCTTTAGCAACCACCATATTCCCTTTCACCAATTTGCAACCACTTTTATCAAATGTCGCATGCATTCCATAATCATTGAACTTAGAGACAGAAAGTAGATTTATAGCAAGTCCTAGGATATGTAAAACATCATTAAGGTTCTTAACCCTACCATCACTAAAACACAACTTTACCTCTCCTTTTCCAACAACCTTTGTTGTGCTATTGTCTCCAAAGAATGCATTCCCTCCATCATATGTAGTATACTTAGTGAACCACTTTGTATTAGGATTCATATGATAGGAGCAACCTGAATCAATAAGCCAAGAGTTATCAACAACAGTATTAGAAGAAATGACTAATGCATCATTACTGTCATCCGTGGATTCCTTTGTAGAAGCATCAAAACTCTTTTTCTTGCTCTTACAATCCTTCTTTATACCTCCAAGTTTTCCACAATTCCAACACTTTACCTTACTCTTACCAAGGGTTTTAGACCATCCTTTGGACTTACCCTTTCCTTTCTTATCTACCTTAATTCCTTTTCCTTAGGCCTACCTCTTACAAACAAGGCATCTTGGGAGCTAGTTTTAGACTTCCTCCTCATCTCCTTTGATAAGAGATTAGGAATTATATTGTCCATCTTTGGATCTGCACCACTACCATTGACAACAATAATTATATTTTCCCAAGACTCTGGTAAAGAACAAAGTAACAAAATGCATTTATCTTCATCTTCTAGCTTTACATCAACTAATGCTGACTGACTTAGAATCAAATTAAAATCATTTAAATGATTTGCAACAGAATCGCCATCTTTCATTTTTAAAGAATATAACTATCTTTTCAAATAAAACTTATTAGTAATACTTTTGGTTTGATATATATCACATATTCTCTTCCATAGTTTATATGTAGTAGTTTCATCTGAAACATTCAAGAGAACAACATCAACAAGACATAATATTATGGTTCCTTTTGCCCTCTTATCAAGCTTAACCCAATCCTCATCTAACATTGTTGTAGGTGATGTTGACTGATTATTAACAACTAACCATTGATCTCTCTTCAAGGAGATCCTCCATTTTTAGTTTTCACATTTCATAGTTAGATCCATTGAATCTTTCAATATCTAAACGAGAATTAGAACTCATTGTAACAAACTTATTTTCCAAAATCAGCAATAAAAAAAATAGTAAAAGCTCCCACTACAGCAAAAAACCTTCAATATTTTAAGAGAAAGGCATCCCAAACTCTACCCAACCTCAGCTCTGATACCAAATGTTGAAATTGAGGTAATTATGTAGCTTAATATTTTATAAAACTATGAGATTGCTGATCTAATTAAGTATTCTTTGTTATAGATTCTTTTTGGATGATTATTTGGTTAGATTCATTTTACCATTTGTAGAGTGTAGACAGAAGGTTGTAGAAGAATAAGACCAGAAGATTAGAAGATACACAACATATACCGTGGAGAAACCCTTTCAGGAAAAAACTCCACCAAGAATTGATTTATCATTTAATCTCAGAATAAGATTACAATAATTCCAATCCTTGCTTGAGATGCTTCTTTTGCCTTCAACAAATCTTCTTCACAACCTGCAATAAAATCTGATAAAACTGTCTTCAACTTGCTTGAGATAAATAGACAATAATCAGCCTTGTAAACTCCAAAGAGCTACAATTACAAAGCACAAAGTTTATCTCCAAAAACCTATGCCTATTCTTTGCAAGTAGAGTTCTACCGTGAAGAACAATGTCAAAACAACTCCTTCATCCATTTGGGTGTTCCAAACTGAAGTCATAATTGAACCTTGATTCCAAAGATATCTTCAAAGCTTATCCTCAAAGTTGGCACCCAATAATGGGCCCACTTAACTTAGCCTTATAAAATATCTTATCATACAAAAGTGTTAACTCCAAGATGCCAACTTGGGTGCCCAAAGTGGGTCCAAGTTAATCTCTGTTAACTAAAACATATCTCTCTGCCATTCATGCAAATATCATGCATGATTAATCATCCCCTATTAACTAAAAGTATTCACCTGTTATCTGTTATGCAACTCAAGTCATTATTCATGCATTCCAAGTCAACTAAAGTCAACTAGCATTCAACTAAAACTAACTACATGCAACTGAAGATAACTGAACCATAACTGAACTGAACTAAACTGAACTAATAATGAATTGAATTGAAATGAATTGAACTGATCTAAACTAAACTAAACTAAACTTCATGCATGTAAACATCAATCCCTAACTTCTAGGATCTTTACACGCATTACAAAAGTGTTATCTTTTTCTCCAAACAATTAACTTAACTCAAGGTGGGTTCCACCTTCCATGTGGGCACCCCATGTGCTCCTATTATTTAGGAACTCATCTTGGATGCCCTCAAACGTTCCTATCATTTATAATTAATTACAAATGTCTATTAACATTATTATTTCATTCAAATTTAATCTCTTTCTAATCCTAGTGTTGGGGAACACTTTCCAAGGACTTGGGAGATACATGAAATAATGTTTAGGATTGCAATTAAATGACATCCTTTTTCCAATAGGTGGACCGTGCTGATCTTCAAAATATTTTGGCTAGCAGACAATGCATCTCTCTTCGGGATAAGGATATTCTTTCTTGGAGTCTGGATCCTAAGGGTACTTTCACTATGGCTAGTGGGTATCAAGTGTTGTTGGCTTGTAAGTGTGGTGGGGTGGAGGTTCCTTGGTGGGAAAATGTGTGGAATAAGTTCTCTTGGCCAAAGTGTAATTGATTTATGTGGAATCTTGCTTGGAATAGATGTTTGACTTGGGACAATCTTCAGAAGCGAGGATTCCAGTGCCCTTCTATTTTTGTTATGTGCAGTTGCAGTGAGGAGGATTCTACCCACTTATTTTTCTGTTGTTCTTTCTCTATGTTGTTTTGGCATCTTTGGTGGGGTGTTTGGAATTATCCTTGCATTCATGCTTCTTCCCTTGTTGAGTTGTGGAGTAGTATGGGTAGACCTCCCTCCTAGGATTCTTTCCTCCATATTGTTTGGAGAATTCATCCTACCTTCATTCTATGGAAAATTTGGCTAGAAAGGAATCATAGAATTTTTCATGGGGATAGGATGATGGTTCAATAGGTTTGGCATAGAATTGTTGGTATGATCCAAGAGACAGTGGAAGCTAAATGTGAAGTGGTGTATCCTTTGGAAAGAAGTGATGATGAGATTGTGAATAAAATGGGATTACAAGTTCTGACTTCAGGCTCTACTTGTGTTAGAAGAGGTAGGCGAGCTAAAAAGAAGGTTCAAAGGGTTGGTAGATGGTTGCCTCCGCTGGTGGATACTTTGAAGATCAATACGGATGGTTCCTCCAAGGGTAATCTTGGGCCTGTTGGGATTAGCGGAGTTGGAAGAGATTGTTCTAGTTCGGTTATTTTCCTTTTCTCCTTCCATAAAGGGCAGCATTCTAACAACTTTATGGAGGGATTGGTGATTCTTTGGGCTATTGAGCATGCATGCGCTTTGGGTTGGCATAAGATTATCTGTGAATCTAACTCACAAATTATTGTTAATCTATTGAATGAGCAAAATTTGAATGATGTTAATTGGTAGCTTACTCTGGTTGTTCATCAAATTTTGTAGATCTGCTCTATGTTGGAGGTGGTGTCTTTTACCCACATCCCATGCGAATGGAATAGGATTGTTGATTGTTTGGCCAAGTGAGTGTCAGAGCAAGATGATGACTGAAAGACTGTGGGTTGGGGGCAGTTATCCCCTAATTATCGTAATGAATTAGAGAGGGTCCTTTCTGATGATTTGGTTGATTGAGGTGTTTGTGGCTATCAGGGTTGTGGTTTTTTTTAGGCTGAGTGTTCAAGTTCTTCTTTTCTTGGGCTCCTAGACTCGATCCATGATTTCTTTGTACTATGATCTTCATGATTTCAATAAATTTTTTACCCCTCTTTATTAAAAAAAATGGACTTGTTAGATATCGTAGTTACAAAGCTAAATTTGAAAAAAATAGAATGTTATCCTTCATAGAAAAATTTTGTGTTGTTTATGGTGAGCATCACTCCTTAAAAATGGTGTTTACTGATAAAAACTAGTTTTCGAAGGAGATGGAAAAATAAATTCAATCTGATTCAAATATATATATATATTTAGAATCTATAGACACAATGTCACAAATCACTAGTTCACATCATCTTCAAATTCCTCATGGCCTTAGCACTTATAGGTGCTCGAAAGTGAAGATTTAGTTAAAAAAATTCAATTCAATGTCCAGTTTGGCCATAAATTGTAAATCAATATTGTGGGATCACCCTATGTTGAACATGATTCTTCAAAGATAAGAATAGTTATATTCCTCACTACAAATGTTTTCTTTGGTTTAAATGCTAAACCATGAGGTGCATACAAAACTATTTCCTACTCCTACTCTATTGGTGAATGATGTTTTCAGCTTGAGTTCATGGAGGATCACTACTTCCAAGACCGGTTCTTATTCATTGGGTTATAGAGTCTAGGAATGCAATCAAGATCAAATAGAAAACACAAAGGAAAATGAGTTGTGGATGAACATACATCACAAATTTAATATCAAATAATTACACGTTTTTATTTATCCATTTCCAAACAACAAAAATCCACATGTAACAGAGAAATGACCATTATAAAGCTTGCAAAGAATTAGAATGTTATGACATTCATCAAATACCTATTACATTCATACCAACACATGTGCCAAGAGGGAAACTAAGTATAGAATTCTCATAAAGATCTAAAAATCAAGTGATAAAGAAATCCAATTACATGAATCATTTCAATATTAACCTCCTTGTGGTTTAGAAAAGATGCTTCTCTAATGGTGATTAAATTTGCAAGAGTTGAAATCCTAGAAACTCCTCCAACTTGTGGTCATGTGGAAAGATAAATTATTGAACCTATATAATGTTGAATTTCTACAAATAAATATCATTCACCACATTTGAGCATCCTTAGGAAAAGGAATAGGTTTTTTTGCCATTATCAAGGTCACCATAACTTCATGCATCACCATCCTTTCATTTTGTACAAGAGATCCTATCTTAGAGGATTCCAACCATACCTAAGGCATATGGGGGTGGGTATATTTTAAACATATAGTTTATATTATAGGTGTGGGATATATAATGTTTTGTTGGATATTCTTTTTTGATTAATTCATATGGGTTATTCCCTTAAAATCTTATATAAATGTTTATACCTGTTTATAGAATTAATAAAAAATCTTATATCTTATATAAAAAATATCTTTTTAATTCTTTGTATAATTATATTTCTCTTTTCATTTCTTATTATTCGCTACTTAAAATTAATTGTACAATTAATTGTATCCTATGCTTGTCTTGGTATATGTTGCTTTCCATAATCTTATTTTAATTTCCATGTTTAATAATTAAACTAGCATATTTTCAAATTGATTTTTAATAACGCCAATTTTTTTTATTCTTTATAATTGTATTAATAAGTATTTATATATTTTTAGTATAATTTATGTTTGTTCTTTTTATGTTTATGATTTCTTAATTTTTAATTATGTGTTACTAATTACTTTTTTCCTCATAGGTCTTATTTTCTATTTTTAATTTTTATTGAATTTTTTAAGTACTTTCTCTCGTGGTGTGTACCTCCCCCCACCCTCTCTCTTGTCACCCTTCCACATTTCTTTTTAAACCAATTGGATTTGCAACTAATCATTTCTCATCTCCTTCGGCTCTATATCTTGATGATGGATCACTAAGTGTGATATGAAATGTTGATAAAAAAAACTTGCTCACAATCAAATCCATAAACAACAAAATTAATATCAATAATCTCAATGAACCTATTACAACAACATACTAGGGGAGGACAGACCTTGGAAGCAACTTCTGGAATATGAGGGGCTCCCTTTTCAGTGCAGGAGATGTTTCTTTGTTTGTCATTTGGCCTCTGGTTTCCCCCTTGCTCACCGCAACAACATTGCTACCTGGTGGAAGGATGCTCTCTCGAACCATCTCAGGGTGGGCTCTCCCCCTTCTTAGGATCCCTCTAAGGAAGACTCTTCCTTGGTGGTTGTGGTTCCCCAGGTTCCTCCTCCAGCTATCCCTTCTATGGAACCATTGTCTCGATCTACTACCGCTATGTCGACTGATATTGCACGTCCCTCGTTGAACACTATTACTGATCCCTCGAATGCTCCTGAATCCTCTTCTATGTTGCTAGCTTCATTGCGTGGAGTATTTTTATCCATTATGGTTGTAGATGAACCGCTCATCTCACCTCGCTCGGTTGACCTTGGTTTCAAGCCTTCCTGGTCTATTGTGCAGAAAAAAAGAAGGGACTCCCCACACCGCAACCTCAAGTTTTGGGAGTCAATTCTATCCCCCCAAATTCTGGGGTTGTCTAGTCTCAGTACTTCTTCTGACATGTTGTCTGTTGGTTGTTCGTGTTCTGGTACTATTTTGTGTGTGGCTTGTTTGGCCTGTTTTGTCAAGCCTTGTGGCTCCTGTTTGTAAGCTCTTTCTAGTTCATGTCTTGTCTTCAACTAGCTCTTTTTTGGCCTCGAGGGCCCTCCGTGTAAAGGGTTCAGCACCCTGTAAATGTTGCTTACCTTATCAAAAACATATTACATGAGAATATTCTATATTCTTTCATTTGTAATTTGAGGTTTTTTGTGTAATATATTGTAACTATTAAAGCTTGAGCCAAGAAGTCTTGCAGTTCTAGCTACACTTGTATAATCATCTCCATACGCTTCAACTCTAGTTCATCTTTTGTTGGTTTAACTTCTAAACATGAAATGCTTTATTTACAGTTTCATAACACCTAGTATATGAATTCTCTTCTATATCCTTGCATGTTTCTCAAAATATGTGCAAATTATACTATCATTGTACTCTTTGCGGTTCCTAATTTGTGACTACTAGGCTAATTGTTTTGGAAAAATCTACATGTCTTATGTAAATTCCAAGGTTTTGGTTTATACCGCACTCATGGTACCTTGCACAACATTATCCTAGGCAATGGTAGGCTTTGATAAATGATATTTGGTTTAGCATCTTCACCAACCTCCTTTAAATTTATATAGTGTTTTCTTCACATTTTGTTGGTCATCACAAATTCCAACCTTCATTCCAGAATCCTCAATGTAATCCATAGTAAGGTTTTTGGGGGTAATTTGTTAATATATTCCTATAATTGGGTGCTTTAAATATTAATTCATTTTTTATATAGTCATGGGGGTGTCATGAAATAGTCAAATGGCTAAAAAAATTGTGGAGGTTAATTTACCCATATTAGCATATCTTAAAGGGAGTATATTTTAAGAAAAATATCAAAATTTTAAATAAAAATTTCAAAAAAATGTAAACTAAACAAGCACAATGTTCAATATTCAAATTACCTCTTATTCACATTTATGGGTCAAGCCATTGCAATTTAACTACTATACCTGATTCTTAATATAGCTACAATAATGGAATTGGAGGCTTCAACCCTATAAATCGCTAAGGAGAAATAAGGACACTTTCATTTTCATTTCCTTCCATTACCTATTTGTTTTTATTGTAAGGCATAGATCCTAACTGAAAGAAATTTTAATTTCTTTCTAAGTGTCATTGATAGGAAAATTCATTTTCATGTGTTTCCTATGTGCCATGTACCTCTTTAATGTCAATTTCAAGTAACAATTTGAGTATATTGAAATAATGAGCTTCCTTCACTTACCAATAGGTATATCAAAAGGGTGAGCATTTCAAGAGGTTTGGTATATTGTTCTTAGAAAAGGAAACCTCTTAGAGTGATAAGGAACCAATCCATTTCCACTTGATAGAAAAATCCATAAGGTGTTTTGAATTGTATTGTATCCAAGATTTATTGTATTGTATCTAAGGGTTCTTGTGTCCAATCTTTGGACTATGAAGGGATTCCCTTCCATTGTAGAAGATGTTTTAAAATGGATCACACTGTTGCACAATGTGGGTTTGAGAAAACAGCATCGACTTCATGGTGGAAAGGTGCCTCTCAACAGCATTATACAGTTCAAAAGAAAGTTAATCAACATAGGAGCTTTTCTGAGGTGGTTGCATCGGAATCATAGGCTCGTGAGGCATCCCTTTGGATGTCTCAATTGGTGGGGTTGCTAAAGTTGAACATCATGTTGAAACCCCTAAAGATCGTGAGATTGGGTCTCTAATTGCCATTTCTAGTGAATGCGCTCCGACTATCATTTCTAGTGGCTTCTCTGATTTGTCAATGCCTACACTAAAGAATAATGATAAAATCTCCAACACTGTGGCTGCATGCATTCATCTTCAAGAAAATAATGTGTTGGCTTGGCATGGTAAGGCAACGCAAGTGGAAGAAGGTTGGATTACTATTAAGGGCAAGAAAGCAAAATTCTCTAGGCCTTCTTTTGACATGACTCTTCACTCCCACAAGAGCAGTTCCAAATGTAAATCTTGACGGGTTTTGTTTGGGGGATGGTGTTTGGTTGGTTGCAGGTTGTTTTATTTGCAACCCTATTTTTTATTGTAAAGGGTTTTGGGTCCCTTCAAAACCTGTTTTTACCTCAATCAAAAATAAATTGTCAAGTCAATCAAAATCAATTTTCACTAAAAATCATCAAGTCCAAACATGTTGTCATTGTGAACATTGAGGACATACCTCTAGTGATTGTGTTTATCTGCATTCATGTCTATCTTGTGGTCAACACACACATTTTCAATACAATATGATTTCAAAGATCTACCTACCAAATCAATGAGGCATATGAATTTTGGATCAATAGATCATTCCAAATGGAAAACTAGAACTAGCTTTTTGTCAAAATCTTATAAGAGAGTCCAATCCATAATTTTAGATGATATATCCTCTACACTTACTGTGGATGTTGTTGATCCAATTGATTATAAACTCAAGATCACAAATTTCGTTGAGAAATGGTATGAAAACCTATTGTGATGATAAGTATTGCACATAGTGATATTTGTACTATTGAGCGACAACCTACTAAGAAAATTATAGAGTTGCACTCAGTCCTCAAAGAGTATAATTATACTTTCAGTCTCTTTGGTTTTGAGTGGGGTACTATTTTTTTGTACTTGTGATTTCTCATTGGGATGTATATAACGAACACACTACGACCTCCATGTATGCAACTTCATACAAATTATTTGAGTACATGGATATTGTCTCTAGTTGATCATACTTTTACACTTGAGTTGTAAGTTGAATACCTAATAGGGAGGCTTACAAGCTCTTCCCAACAATTTGAGAACCCAAAAGGGTAGCTTAATGGAGACTAATGATAAAAACCTAAGAGTGAATCATTGAGTTTTGCATCTTTATATAATCTCATGTTCTCTTTCTAGAGGGGGCCTTTGTAGTAGCTCTCCACTCTCATCTTACAAAGGGGAGATTAGAATTCATATTTTTAGTTTTTCAAGCATGTTATTTGAAGAAACATTAGGATCCAGATTTTGAACTCTTTCAAGAATGGTACTTGAAGACTTATCATATTATCCATTGAGGATTTTTTATTGTAGAATATTGTTACAATATCTCATGTTCATCTTAACACTTGAGATTGTACACTTTATTTTGGTTTTTGATGACTAAGCATGGGATGAGATCATCATATACCTTCATTTTTTACACAAATTTCCTTCCCACAAAAGAATTTTTTTATATGTCTACATTATGGATGACAAGTGGTTCACATTTTCATCTCGAAATAAAGTCAAATCATTTAGTACATACTTCAACACATTTTTGGGTTACTCATGGGCACAATTAGCCTGAGCTATTCAATTTTAATGTCACACAGTTACAATTAGCTTAGATTCATAAGTGACAAAGATAGAAGTTGAACAACCTTCTACAAATTTCATCGCTAAGAAGTAATTTTAAGTTTCTAATTAGCACAGAAAAATGGTGGGGAAAAATTTCATAGCAAATAGGTGTTTGTATTCTCTCAAAATGGGATATAGCATTGTGAAAAATTGAATCGACTTGAGAAAATAAAATCAAGTCTAAATACCTAGTCCATATGTTGGTTCTTAAAAATTGTAAAGGGGAACCATTCAAGCAATTTTTTTTGTAGAATATTGGAACTTTGTATCAAGAAAAATAAGAGTCATAAACAAGTTGCCCAATGTGCACCACAAATGATGGTTTTACTACTACCCATACAAATTAAGGGGGTATGTAACAATAATGTACATAATCCTAGGTGTAGTAGGATAATATTTTATATTTCCAATCTTAGTTGAATCTAGTCATTTTCCTATTGTTAAATATGTACATTTTGAATGAGAATATGATCTTTCATTAAAAAAAAATTGGCTGTCCAAGTTTTGAGCATTTCCTTTGTCAATATTTTCTACATTGTATTCTTGGGCATGACATGGACATCATCAAAATTTCAACTGATCCTATGGATTTCTAATTTTCTTGGATCCAAGTCTTCAATATTTGCAGGCTAGGGACAACCCTCATGGATAGGTAAGCATGGCTCTTTCTTTGAGCAAACAAAATTCCTTCCAATTAGTTTGAGGAATGAAATTTTGAGGTCAGCCATGCAAAGAAAGCAACCATTTTTTTTTGTGCTAGGAAGTTAGGCCAATGTATTTTTCTTCTATTGTGAAAGTGGAGAAATCCTACAAGGTATGAGTTGGTTGGTTGTGTCTATTTCGATCTCATTGCATTCTTGTAAATTATTGGTTACTAGATCTTGGTCCATGAAGGATCTCATGGCCTCCTCTAGTTGGGTGTAGCTAGAGAAACATATATGTGAGCTTAAACAAGGAGAGGGGAGATTAAATGGTAAACGAGATAGCTAGCTCAACAATAGGAGAAAATTCAAGGGAAGAAAGTCATATTACACATTTCTTAGTTACTTATATCTTTAAAATCTAAGTCGTTGAGTTAGGTACACGTATTTGGGTACGATATGTTGATACAATAAAAAAAATTTGGGGTGTAGGGTATGATATATGCACTTCCATATAAAAAATATATAGATATTACACACATATACACACGTGTTGAATCTATCACCATACAAGTCGATGTATGTATATACATGTATATATATGTGTATAATATCTATATATTTTTTATATGAAAGTGCACATATCATACCCTATTAATATCTATATATATATTTTTATATGGAAGTGCTTTCCCTATTAATCACGAAAATGTAGATAGATTCTTGACTAATATGACGCGTAGGAAGAATTTCCTCTCAGTTTGAATTCGTAATGACATAATGACATAACACATTGAAAACTAATCCTCCTTTAGAGTTTTGGCACACAAAATGCATCAAAAAAATTCCCTGCAGCTGAAATCATCATGAAAATGCTTCATCTAACATGGAATCATCGTGAAAACGATACGTCAGAGATGAAATCGCTAGGATTCGTCGGCGGTTCAACATGATTCCAACAGGGAAGTTGCAAACCCTACCCAAATCTGCAAGCGTATCGTTTCAGAATCTGATTTCGACACAGTTCGTACCCGAAATCAGCCTAATTTTTTCTTGATTCGGTAACATAGTCTACAACTATTTTGTTAAACATCGTGAGAAAATTTAATGGTGCATTGTATTTATCAAGCAAAACATCATGTCATTTACATGATTGAAACACAACTCACACGATCAGAATGATAAAGATAGGAAGTATGCAGAGACTGAGATCACCAAAGGTTTTAGGTAGGTACCACTGTATCCTGATCGTTTAAGTAGCTTATAATACCAATTAATATATAAGTAAACTTTACATTCCAAAAAATCTATTGTTGCCTACCGGAGGACTTAGGTAGATAGTTGTATACTATGCTTTAATCTGAGGATTAAACACATTTAGCTCTTTTTACCAGGGAGCTATCTATTCATGGATGGAATTTGTTGATGGATAAGCAACTCCTCATCCAAACACATCTTTTTTTAGTCTATTTCCATCTATTTAATTCCGACATTGGAGAGAAGTAGAGCTCGGCTTCAGGTAATGCATATAGGATTGGGAGACTTTGCTCCCCAGTACACATCAAGAAACATCATAAACAGATATGAAAAGCTGTTTGAAGTTGGTCCATCACTTGGTTTCTTGCAATCTGTTTGTTTTGGGTATTGAGCTACAAGTAACTTAAGCTTACTCGACTTCCTTTGAGGATCACTCAAGTCACTATATATCTATAAATCCTTCTCCAGGCAACCTTCTTGGGAAAGCTTTTGGGAATTTATTGTAGACCTGTGAGCAAAAGGGATACTTGTTACATTTTTATTTTGTTTCATTGGAAATCCAACTGGCTGCTGTCGAACATAATATTTTTGTAATGCTTTATTTTTTTATCATTTAATTTTTTTTCTTTCTGTACTTAACTTCTACAGGCCTTAGGCTCTTGCATGAAACAATGTTGTATTATAGTTAACATCTTTTTGACTGCTTTCTAGTCCTTTTAGATTGTAACATAACTTGTTTCCTTTTCTTCTCTCCTCCTGTACTTTAAAAAATTATAAATGCCTTCCTTTTTGAAAATGCAATGCATTTTGCAGCACATGATTAAAAACCATTAGTTTATGTAACTTCTGGTGAATGCTTTCAAGCAGATTTCAGATCCAGGTGTAATTGAAGACATGGTAGACAAAATATTAGCAGAGAAGCCCAAGCAACTGGAGCAATATCGTGGTGGTAAGACAAAGTTACAAGGTTTCTTTGTCGGTCATGTACGCATTATTACCCTGGATTGTAGCATTTCAGCTTCTTTCCTAGTGCGAACATATTTTAAAAGGCTTCTCTCTCTGTCCCTTACTACTTCTCCACTTCCCTCTCTTCCTCTCTCCGAGATGGTTTTAAATATATTTTGACAAAGCCTGTGTCTTTGAAGCTCCCAATCATTTGGTTTCACTCAATTTCATTGGGTTCTTATTAGGACCATAGTTTAAAGATGGCGAAGTCAGGAGAAATTGAACAGAATCAAAAGTTTACTCTTTACACAACTGTTTAATGTGTCAGAATGCCTTTGTTGTCACGAAAAGAATGTAGTCTGTTTCTTCTCCTCACTTGTTAGTAAATGCAGAGCTCTATACTGAGATGTCTAAATACATTGGAATTAGTAGTTGCTGCTTTTATGAACATGGCTTGTCTTTCTCATTTTGAATGCAATTTTAGAAGTGCAGTTTCTAACCATGATGCTATCATTGAATTGTGTTCAATGCAGAAAAAATCACCACACCGAGCAACTATTAGGCTTGGCATGTAGTACATATTGATTATATTTCATAATCACCATGTTTGAAATTGACAGACTTGTTAAATTAAAGATATTAAATTTCTACAGTTCATATTGTTAATTAGTGTATTTTTTGAATTTTACTGTGTATAATTTGTTTGCATCAACGTTTTGGAACACACTCCATGATCCATCATCAGAATCACAAATAAAACTTCCAAGCATAAAATTACTACAATGAATTTGCATTAAAATTCCTATCCATTTGCATTAAACTCCCAAGCATAAAATTATTACAATGAATTTGTAAATCACAAATCTAATGACCTATAATTACATATGCACCTTAACTCACTGAATTTACTTCATCTTGCGTTCTTCCCATTGGTGTATGTTTTGGTCCTCCTCTCCTGTTTCCTGAATCACCTCTTATATATTTCTTTCTTTCTTCCTCTTGTTCATCTACCTACCATTATTCGATGTTATAGCAATGTGAATGTAGATAACTTTTTTTTACAATCCTAAAATACATTTCCCTTTCCCCACGCT
Organism: Sequoia sempervirens; assembly: GCA_007258455.2. Lineage (NCBI taxonomy): Eukaryota > Viridiplantae > Streptophyta > Pinopsida > Cupressales > Cupressaceae > Sequoia > Sequoia sempervirens. Next base: position 262,917 of record VDFB02048328.1, read on the forward strand.
TCTAGACACTAAATATTTATTATTACGAGTGCATGATATTAGTGCAAGTAACCATAGTGGTTAGAAATGGAAATGGAAATGATGATCTGTTTTTTGATCTACAGATTGTTGTAAACTTTAACTTTATAAGGGTTTGTCATATATGTTCAGTATGTCAGACTCATAACTGACCACCAATGTAATAGGAAACTCACGTGACCAATTTGAGCCACAACTCCTTTGTAGATGTCTATATCCGTGTCTAGAATGCTCAGTAGATTTCCTTAAAGAAATTTTCATTGTGGCATGTGATAGGCATCAATGTACTAAGTGCTCAAGTGTTCCATAAAATAACAACCATTACATCAGCCATAGTCACAATATACATTTATAATCACTAATTGAAAAGTATATTTAGGCTAGAGGTCAAGAGATAATACCGGTTCTAAAAGAGAACTTAAAGAGGGTGGATACATGTTTGAACAATACTTGCGTGCTGCTTGAAACCACTCTTAATTAGGCTACTTCTTCTCATGCAGGTTTCTGGGGCTAATTGCAAGTCATTGCATACTTGCTTTGATTTCATTTTGAAGGCAACTAGTGCAAATATGCAGCCTGTAGATTTACATCAATTATTACGAGCATCTAGGGCTTCAAGAATGAAATAAGATGTTTTATACGATCAGTTTCTATAATCAATCATTAGTTCTCTGGAAGTTATGCAGAAAATAAGATCAACATTTATGTAAAGACCCCACAATTTATTTTGTTTTCATAATGTTGCTTAAACTTACCATATCAATCTCATGTAAACGGTCTTAATTTAATTACATGAGGAGAGAAAGAATTGAAACTCCAACTAAAAATCCAAAATGGTGAGTACAATGAGGCATTTATACAAGCCTTATACATGGCACATCCAATGGTCTATGATGTTATTGATATGATTAATTAATCTTGTGGGAAGTGAGAGGTCTCTGAGGTTAATGAATTGTTTGTTTTCATTCTGTATTTTTTCCCAGATGCTTCCAAATATAGGCTATCTCTAATATTCTCTAATATTGCTCTTCAAAAGAAATTCTAATGTCTTTTTATGATCAATATGTTCTTCTGTAACTAATTTGGTTTTATAAATCCTTCATAACCTCATGTGAATTTGGAATCTTATTCATGAAACTTTAAGCTGTAAAAATACATTTGCATATTAAGGTTTTTTTGTTATGTGGAGATGCATTCCCACCCCTTGGTCCCATGACCCCATACCATTATTCCCTGTCCCATCCTCATGCTATTTTCCTAATCCCACATTGTTCTTAGAATTAAAGATACTTCTAGGTGTTCCCTTTGTCCACCTCCATGTTTCTCATTCTCCTCCAAAAAGGGACTTGGTGAAAAATAATTGTTAGCTAAATATATTTTAAAATTAACTTGAAAAAAAATCAATGTGTGTAAGCTTTAACTTGTAAGTTGCAATAAAGACTACTTCCTATTTGTTTTATATTTAAGAAATTCTTTCATGTAAATTATTGCTGCTAATCCATGACCATGGTAAGTTATTGATGAAGTTAGTTAAATGATGTCCAAAGATTAATATTAGCAACTCAAATTGAAAAATGAATGTTGTCACATTTTCTTGACATTGGCATTTTCTTTGGATTGGAATTATTTTCTCATGCTATTTCCAACAGTTTTAATTAGGAGTCATCTTTGATATCTAAGACTCTATAAGAAAAATGGTGAACAACCACAGCCATGATAAACCACAAACCTCTAAATTTCATTTTCCATTGACAAGGATCTTCAATTGCTACTGGATATTTTTCATCTCAAATTGCCATCATGACATGCAATGAGATATCTTGCATGGTGCGAAGAAAAAGATAAAGTAGAATTCCTGACTTGATCCATTGATTTTGTATGTCTATTTAATAATATACCAACGTTAGCATTAGGTCTCCCACTTTCATTTGTGCATCTTCCCTTTACATGGGACCTCATTAATTGACTTGTTCTCAAAATGGTGGACTTTTTGGCATAAGCTGATACTCACACGGAAGCATCAAAGCTATTTTATTTTATAATATTTCTATCTCCTTGTGATACATAAAACTTCATGAAGTCTTTCTTTTTTAAGTTCTATTTGATTATGATATTTGTGTTCAGCTCTTTTCCAACTTTCAACACCATTATTTGGACATGTTTTAATTTAATTTATTTGTTTTTATTGATCCAGATCAGGAAGGCTTCAAAAGTAAAGGTGAACCCAACATTGTTAAACAAGATATTATTGGACAAGCTAAATGCAGAACAGCGATATTAATGTTTGGAGTACATGTCCTGTGGGTGAATATATTTTAATTTGAACTTAGAATGGGAATTTAAGTTGTTCTGACAAAAAAATCGGTAGGTTTGTTTTGATTTTGTTTGAACACTGGGAAAATAAATTACTTAAATATTTTTTAAGCATATGTCAGCACACATGAGTTTCTGTTGGATAGGTAACAATTGGTCAGATAAGTCATATCTCAATTTTGTGTTAATTCATATTGATGCAATTCTATAGTGTCAAATAATGCCAACAAACAAATAGACATACATGAAGTCCAATAATAAAAGTAGCAAAGTGAGCAACTATATGTATAGAGTTCCATCTGTAAACAACTGTAGTTGAAATGGGAAAACTAGCATGTGATTCATGATGCACTAAAGTTTGGGTAGGCATTACCTCGTACTTGGTTACAAATGTACTTAATAGGATGAAATGGTTGTATTTGAAATAATAAAATGATCATAGGGGCATTTTCCTTTTCATATGCTTAACATATGTGTGTATGTTTATGCATTATACAGTAATCAACAATCACACTTATGTAGCTATGAACAAGCAAATAATTTATACCTTATAGGACCTTGTCAATCATAGTTCTATTCTAATGTGCCTAAATCTCTTTGGGAGAATGAAGATGATTGCGGGGTTATGTTTCTTTATATAAAAATATTATACAAAAAACATATTAACAAAAGTAGATATTAAAATAAAATTGATATAAGATAAAAGAGGTGATTCTTCAAGGCTTGTATCTCTAACTCTATCTAAATCATATAGATTATGACGAGAAGGTGTTGAAACTATGGGTTAATAAGAAATGAAGACGTTTACAAGAAAATACATGAAGAAATGGTTAAAAAATAAAATTGGTTAAACAAAAAAGTTACATAACAATTTGATAGCAAAGACAACCTAGGGAGGATATTTAGTGTAGATTAGACTTGGATCCACACCTTTGAATAAAACAACACATAAGTCGTGACAACTTGAAAAAGGCCAACTTAGAGAAACCTCTATTCAAAGATTATTTTATGTGAATGTGGAAAAGTTCTCTCACCAATATGGTGAATATGTAATAAGAATAAAGAAGATTGTCACATTATATATACATGTGGGATTTAAATCATCATGGAAATAAAACGTCAAGAGTAGATTCTTATTAGAATATGATTGTGAAAGGATTCAAAAAATATAATCCTTTATTTAGACCAACTTATGTGTACAAAGCTTCAAGACTTAACTTACATATACAAGTAGGATAGGTAGTTGTGAAACTATGATGCCCAATGGACTAACCCTTACTATTTGGACTTTTTGTGAACCAACTTACACCTATTATCAAGTTAGGCCAATTAATTGTAAAATTCTATTTGATAGAATGAAAAATTGACCTATTACCATTCTCTCTATGAACAAAGCTAATTAAGTTAGGTGGTTTCTTGTATAGATGGATAGATCAAGAATTTGTGTGATTCAATCTCTATCAAATATATTTTATTTACTCTATTTATCTGGCTTGATCTATGATTAGTATTATATATAATTCAAAAATCCAAGCTCCTAGATCTAAGATCTATATTATCTTTTTCCCTTGCCCATGAAAAATAGTCCAGTTGGTGTTTGCTTTATTGAAGCTTAGATTCCTTTGCTCTCCTCTCCTCAAGCGTCCCCTTTTCACTATTAATACCTTGTATCAAGAATGAAACTCAAAAAAAAAAAAATTGTAACAATAGCTTATTGTGTGCTTCCTTGCTTTGATTGAAACATGGGACCCTTTCATCTCCCCTCCTTTCTTCCATTAATGTTGAAGGAGAGAGGCAAGTGATTTAGCTAATGGTGAAATGACTAGTGATGTGATGTGGAATTTTATTAAAATGCATGAAACACTAATTTTACAATAAATCACTCAATTATACTCAAATTCCTCTAAAATATGGACTTTAGCTACTCTAATATTTTATTTAAAAACCCTTTAAAATTTTGACAAAAATTCACAAAATCTGGGAGATATGTGTTTCACAAAATGACCTCCAAAATTGAAAAAAATGCCTTGTCACGGTGCTAGGATCATGCTTTGATACCACTTGTAATGAAATAACTTGCAAGATAGAAGAATATGATAGGAAATGTGTTGAAAATACTTGAGAATAACAAGCCACTTTGAGGGGGAAAACATCCAAATATCTCCAATGAGAATACAATTCACAATTTAATAATGAAATAAGATTCACTACCTCCTATATATACCTATTTATACCTAGGATATCAACCAAGCTAGTTTAGATAACCTTGTATAAGCCCTAGTATGACCTAATAAACTAAATAACAATATAATAATGACAATATGACTTAATTAAGAGTTAAGATAGCCACAAGTCGACTATTCATAACCCGATGCACTCTAATATTAAGGGTGTATCACCTAAAGAGGTAGATAGATCTAGATAGTTGAGAGAGTTTTGAAGAATATATAAAAACCTCTACCTCAATCATTGAGGAGGTCTATTCGGCAAAAAACAACAACCAAAAAGTTATATTCTCTTTGATTGGAGATATATTTTTGTTAGTAAGATCGATGAGCCCAAGACTATAAAGGAAACTAAGGGTATGAATGAAAAAGTCTTGGAAGGTGGGAATGGAGGAGGAGATGGTTTCTTTGAAGAAAACAACACATGGGACTTGGTACCTTTTCTTTATGGAAAAAATATTGTTGGATGCAAAGCGGTGTTCAAAAGGAAAATAAGGTTTAATGGTAGTGTTGAGAAGTATGATAAGATTAGTTGCAAAGGGTCATACCCAAGTCAAGGGAATAAATCATGGTGATATTTTCTCCCCAATAGAAAAGCCAACAACCATTCAATGATTGTCTCTTGAGGTAGTATATGATCTTGAGGTTGAGAAAATGGATGTGAAGACATCATTCCTTCATGGTGATTTTGAGGAAGAGATTTATATGATACAACAAAAGAACTACACTAAGAAAGATAAAGAACATTTGGTTTGTAAGTTGAAGAAATATTTATATGGGCTTAAATAATCTCCTAGGATGTGATACCAAAAGTTTGATTGGTTTGTGTTAAGTTTAAGATTTCTAAGATCTAAATCGAAACATTACATTTTCTATAAGATGGATGCTTTATGCATTCTCATTATTGTATTATATATTAATGAAATGCTATTTGTGGTAATAGGAAAGGTTTTATTTGTGATTTGAAGTCTTATATTTGAGCATAGTTTGAGATGAATGACTTGGGGAAAACTAGATACATCTTGGAAATTAAGATCATAAGAGTTAGAGTGAACAAAAAAAATGGTTGGGCTATAGTAAGTATATGAACTCAAATGTTGGAGAGGTTTAACATGATAGATTGCAAGCCATTGTGTGTTCCTATTACAATGGTGACAAAGTTATTTTTTGAGTAGTACCCAATTTCTCCTAGTGAGATGGAGGATATTAGTAGAGTAAGTTATACTATTGCAACTAAGAGTTTAATCTATGATATGGTTTATATACAAGACCAAACATTCTCCAAGTTGTGTGAGTCCTTAGCTGATTTATAGCTAATCCTAGATGAGTATATTGGGATGTAGTGAAGAGGGTATTCAAGTATTTTTTAGGAACCTCTTAGTATTCCTTACACTATCATGGTCATCCTACAAGGGATAAAAATTTAGTTTGAATATTCATGTGTTTATAGATTTAGATTCCAGGCTAGAGATATCAACGATAAAAGATCCAATGGTGGATATTTTTTCATGTTTGGTGATGTAATAAATCGGATCAGTACATAATAGGTTGTGGTTTATTTTTCCAATATAGAAGCAGAGTACATGGTAACAAATCATGCTTGTACAAAAACTATATGGCTTAAGAGATTATGTTCAGATGTTGGGCTAGAGACATGAGCCATCAATTCATTGTGATCTAGTTAAAGTACCATATGTCTAACAAAGAACCCAACCTTTCATATGAAGAAAAAGAATATTAATGTCCAATACCATTTTTTTTAGATATGACAGAGAATGGGAGGGTGATGCTAAAAAATTAACACTTTGAAGGATGTTGTAGATGCATTGATGAAGCTAGTGAGCACTAGAAACAAAAAGGTGGTGCTATGAGTCTATAGGTATCTCAACCCCTAAAAATTAGATAATGGTGTTGATACTATATTTTCTCTTGCAAGGTTTTTGACAAGTGGGAGAATGTTGGACAAGGTGTCTCAAAATTGCTCCTAATGTTAATATTATAAAAAAGTGTGATTTTTGGATATAAAATGAAAAACTCAATTTTTGGACTACAAAGTTGGTTTTCAACCAAAATAAATATTTTTGGTTGTTTAACACCACTAATAGGGTTTCCTGTCGCATAGATCACTTAAATTTCTTTAATTATAAAATAATAGAACCAATCAACCAACCAAATTAAAAGTTATGGACTTCAAAAAAAATCATAGGAAATTTGTAAAATGTTGTTGGATTCATGAAATAGTTGTAAAGAGGAGTTACACCTGTTGACCAACTTATGGTGTTTTTTATGATATATAATAAAACATCTTTGATTGGGGGATAATTTGGGTGCCACTTTTTTGGTGATTCTAGCTCATGGATTTCTAATTATCATTTGATGGTTTTAGGTTTTATATCTCCTATATATGAGGTGCTTGAGATGGTGGTTGTGTGTGGAGTCTATTTTATAGATATTTCTAAGCTATCAAAATTCCTCTAAATATTTGTTTGGTGATACTCTTGTGAAGGCTTGCTCTATAAGTGTATTGTAACCATGGTTTACTAAATAATACATTGAATTGCTTTGGAGTGCGAGTTTTTCTCCCAAAAGAGTTTTCCCCATGTACACTTGTGTTATGGTATTTTATTTATTTTATGCTTAAATTATGTGTTTCTATTTTTTGTAATTGTTAAAATATTGAAATTTGCACACTGCTCTCCCCAAAATATTAGTGAAGGAAGCATTTCCATGTACCTTGCTTCCTTTCATTCACATGTATGAATAAGGATCAACAAATTATATGGTACAAAACTTTCCTTTGTGCCAAAATTTTACACATCTATGCAAGGTGGATGATGTGAATTTTATAGCATGTGATCATGGAGGTCCCAAAAGGCTACTATACTTTTGGGCTACATAAAACAATGTATCTAATGTGCACTATCCAACTTTGATTAGAAAAATGATGGTGTCAATACAAGATCTACCCACATTGTCAAATCCTCTATGGTATGTTTAGATGGTTGTATCTTTAACATATCCATTTCCAATTACTTTAAACAATATTCTATGCATATACTTGGACTAGATATATTATCAACTAAAAATCGTTTAATGTATAATTTTCCATATTTGAACACAATGTGTAAAGGCAATACCCCAAGAATAACTTTCTCATTAGATATTCATTATAATCAAGTGATATATCATGAAGCTTCTATTAATAATGGAATCTATCAAAGATGTGATCAATGTGTGAAGTAGTATCTATTGTAAATCACATCTTTTTTAATGCTTTTTACGTGATATCTTTGTAAAAGGTTGATATGCATACTAAGTCCTAAAGAGATATTTTAGCTTGTGTGTTGTGTAGTTGTTGGATAATTTCAAACTCCTTAGATTCTTTAGATACAAGTTGAGATGCAATAGGTAGATTAAGTGTGTAGTTTGCAAAATATGTTGTAGCAATATAACTTCTTGGCCTCTTCCTAGTCTTCTATGTGTATGTCCAACTATGTTATAATCACGTGAATTAAGAGCATCATGAAAAGTAGGTACAATGGATACATAAGCATGCATAGAAGATGAATTATCATCAAAGAATAAAGTTCTCATGTAAATGCATTATCAACTTCATACTATCCTCATGTGGACCAAGGCTATACAAATGAGCAATCATAGCATGAAAAAATCTATAAAAAGAAGTATACATCAAACAAGATAATTAAGCCATTACAAAACTTAATCACTCAAATGTAATTTAAACTCATTAATCACTAAAATCTCATCATTTGTATATTCATAATTAGCATGCATACATGATTCACATGTAAAGAAGCATTTGTAGAACCATCACATAATAATTCTTTGTGTTATGGATTATAATAACATCATGTGTAATGTAGGGTAAGGCAATGCAATATTAATAAGAGCTACATGGGAAGATAATGCTTTAACATCAATTTGTTAGCTATCATCATGTGAGGTATGACTATGCAAAAAATCGTTATAAGAATCCATAGATTCAATATGAGATGTAGAAAAGAGATTACCATCATACTCATCATGATGCATGAAATAAGGTGATTCATTAATTGTGCATGAACCTATAGATATAAGGGCTAGCATGACATGTAAGAAAAGTAGCATTAATAATATCATACATAGGTGAAGAAGGTGAATCATCATCTATGGCCATAATAATATATTTATCACTAAAATATGATAAGTCGTTATTGGGCACATTCGTATCATTATCACAAGCCATAAAAGAGATGATATCAATATGAAACGCATGGGTAAGTGAGGTAACGATAGCTAAGAGGAAAGGAAGAGAGCTAACCAACTCATCAAGAAGGGAAAAACTAAAACATGATAAACTAACAGCTTTATCATGGAAACATCCTTATTTGTAGCATACAATATCATAGTAGTATAAGGATGATGTTGTTTGTATTAAGCTACTATTTTCTATGCAATCCTATGTATTATTCATGTGTCTCCAACACTCTTGGAAAGAGTCTTGGGACACATAGGGTGAATTAGAAATTAATTTATAATTTATATTCTCTTGGAATCTTGATATTAGTTGTCACTTGCATTCATGAAGGAGGTGGAGTTGGTAGTGGTGGTTATAAAGCTATTTTTAGCAAATCTCTCAACTTCGGCATGATAATTGAGTAGTGGAGCATCTTGAATGTTATTGGTGAGTCCTATACGATTTGGATAGTTATTTTGGAGCCCACCCTAGGACATGGGCCATTATGAAGGAGTTACAAGTCAAAAATATCATCTATTATTAGTATGAAGGTTATTTTTTCTATTTATTGGCAATTACATTTACTATTATTGGAAGAGCCTCTTCATTTTAGATGTGGGAGTTTTTGTATTTTACCATGGTTTGATGATACATTGTTTAGGAAAACATTTGTGGAATTCCTCTCCCTTTTCGCTATAAATTGGAGGCAGGAGATAATATTTGTATGAGACTATTTTACAAGTACATAGGTGATGATAGAGTGATATTAGAATTTAGAGTGTTAGTGTGTGGATATATCTCTCATTTAAAAATTAGTACATACTTGTCCTTTTTCTTGTATCATGTATTTTTTTCTTGAAAGGATTTCTCCACGTAAATCTTGTGTCATTTATGGTTTTCTTATTTATCTTTGGTTGCTAATTTTGCAATCACATTTAATATTTGTCATATGATAATCCCAATTAATTAAACAATTTTCAAATTCATGTATACTTTTAAAATATTTTATCGCAATAGTTCCACCTTGTAAATCAACAAATTATGTCATAGAGGACATGAACATATCAAAATTAAAAATGCATGCATTCATATTAGCCAATGTGTTAGAATTGTGAAAAAAATAGATCAAAAAATGAACAAAGACACCTTCCACAGAAGAGATCTACAAACAATATGTGCAATATTCCTCAACAAGAAAAATCTACAGAAGAACCTCAAGAATCTTCAAGGAAAAAAAAGTCCTCAAAGGTTGAGATCTTGAGAGTTTAAGTCTCCATATTAATAATACAATAAGAGTTGAGTGCTATATAGGAGTAACCCTAAATGGTGCTCACTTCAGTTACCAAAAAAACACTTAGTTAACTAAATAAAGAACTCCTAAGTTTAGCTTAAGTGAATAAGAATAAATTAGACTAATAATTAATTAAAGATTAATTAATCATTAGCTAATGCATGACTACTCTAACACCTCCCCTTCAAATGAACTTAGGGAGTAGCTAAAAACCATAAAAAGAATGCATGATGGATCTTGACAAACAAGGCCTGGTGAGGTACCCATGTACAAAAAAAAGATCTCTCAAAACTGGAGAAAAGGAGAAAACCATAGTGGGAGAAAAATTATCTCCAAAAGAGAGAAAGGTTATTGAAACACTAAAGAAGCCTCCAAATCAAGGTGTGAGGGATTGAGAAGCCTCCAACCAAAAACAATGTCCCAAAAAGAGAGGAACATGTAGAACATCACAAAAGCATGAAGCTATAGACTACTATCGAAAGAAGACTAATATGGTGTTGGAATGAAGAACCTCCTCTGAAACAAATGATGATCAAGATCAAGATAACAAGAATCTACATGAGTTCCCTTAATGACACTTCTCGAATTAGATGGAAAACAAAGGAAAACATCTAGAAATTGAAGATACAAATGTCAAGATCAAGGAGACTATAATCTACATGAGTTCCCCCAATGAAACTACTCGAAACAGATGGAAAAAAAGGAAAATATATGAAAGTCGAAGATACAAGTGGTACATGAATCTACATGAGTGACCCCAACGACACTACTCAACATGCAAGATGCAAGTTGAAAATATAGGTATCAAATAGTTTGAAGATCACTAATCACAAGAGAGATAATAATTTGCATGAGTGTCCCTAATGTCACTACACAAATCAAATGGAAAACAAAGGTAGACATCTGGAACTCGAAGATACAAATGGAATAAGTACCAATAGTCTCTCATCAAATGAAAATGAAAGGTCACCTCCAAAAAATAGGAATGCAAGAATGTCCATATGGTAAATGCTCCAACTCACTGAAATGCATGTAACTAGCCACTGATGTACATTGCATATGAAAGTACATAGGAACAAGAACTAGATACATAGATCACTCCAATGCGAAACCAAGGAAGCATTAACACCAATAGTAGAAACCTCCCATAATGTTGAAAAGGGAGATCCATGACAAGTACATTGAAACTATGTGAAACCAAGAAGTGCATGTAGGAGAAACAACCTACAAATAAAAGGGTGTGCAAACTAAGGCACACACGCATGAGGCGAGAATCACTGGGATTCACTATTCTCATGGAAGAAACACTCACTTGAAAAAAGTATGATGGCAACCAAAGGAAAACATCAACCCCCCATGACACTTTATGTCATAGTGTGAGTACAAAAGATACAACAGGATGTGCAAAATCCCCAAAAATTATACACCAGAATTCAACACTTTATCTCAATGCGTCTACAAAAGAGAATGTGCATGAAAAAGATGTCTACAGTGCCCAAATAGGACAAAATACTAGAAATACATTTAGAACAACCAAAAACAAGTCATCCCACACAAATAAAAAGTTTTCAGGAGCTAAGACGTCCAAGTAATTCAACAAAGTGTGAAAACACAAAAAATTGAATAAAATGTACCTAGAGAACAATCTAGAAAAAGTACATGGATGGAAGTGAAGAACTTTGAAAGACGTTTCCAACGTTGTTGGAATAAGGAAAAATGAAGAAACTGGTCAAAATTTATGAGCTCAAAACTTAAAACAACACCTCTGACTTCAACAAGTTGTAGAATTACCAACAACAAAAGAAGGTGATGAGACCCACACCACTGAAAAGCTAGAAGAACCAAATTTTTGATGATATATCGTTCATCAAAATTTGACATCATACACCCAAGTTATGGCCAAAAGAAAAAAAAGACCCCCTTCAGGGCACAAAGGGGTCTTGAAGGGGCCCTTGCCAGCTAGCCATATAGATGATGTCATGTTGATGTCAACATTCATATAGATGATGCCATGCTGATGTTAGCATGAATATCCGGGGAATATTCTCCTTGTCGTTTGAAAAAAATAGCCCCTAGGAATGGAAAATTGCCAATATATTCCTTTCAGTCCTCAGAATATTCTCTATAGCCTCGCTGAAAACTCAGACCCATTGCTAGAAAAGTATGCAAGTATTGGAAAAAAAGTGCACCAAAAAAATTAATGGATTAGTCAGGAAAGAATTTCGATGTCAGTCAGGAAAAGTCGTTGCCGGAAAATAAAACTAGCTCGAAGAAGGTGCCTAACTATGCATAGAAGTTGCCAGGAAAATGAGAAACCCCCGTCGAAATCTGTCATGGAATTTCTTTGAAAGCTGGGGAAATCTTTGTTGGTCGGTGACAGTATTAAACCAGCCAGTTGGTAGTTTAAAGTACCACCGCCATGGCAACACAACAACACAACAGGAAATTAGCGGCGACTTTGGCGCTGGATTTTAGTGTATTTTGAGTACATGAGTCGTATTTAGCATCAGAATTAGCGCCAAAAAATTATGGCGCCTTCGTTAGTGCGTAAATAGCATCTGGAAGTAATGGTAGAAATGGTGCTGAAATTGGCACCCAATTTGGCTTCCGGTTTTGCTTCCATGTCTACTCCCACTTTTGCTTCTAGTTTTGTTTCCAATTTTGCATCCAGTTTTGCTTCCAGGTTTGCCTCCAAGTTTGCTTCCAATTTTGCTTCTAGGTTTGCTTCCAATTTTGCTTCCAATTTTGCTTCCGATTTTGCTTTCAGTTTTCCTTCCACTTTTGCTTCTGGTTTTGCTTCCAGTTTTGCTTATGGTTTTGCTTCTAGTTTTGCTTCCAATTTTGCTTCCAATTTTGCTTTCGGTTTTGCTTCTAGTTTTGCTTCTGGTTTTGCTTCCAAGTTTGCTTCTGGTTTTGCTTTCGGTTTTGCTTCCATTTTTGCTTCTGATTTTTCTTCCAAGTTTGCTTCTAGTTTTTCTTTCAGTTTTGCTTCTAGGTTTGCTTCCCATTTTGCTTCCGGTTTTGCTTCCGGTTTTGCTTCCAAATTTGCTTCCAAATTTGCTTCCAGTTTTGCTTCCAAGTTTGCTTCCAGTTTTGCTTCCAACTTTGCTTACAAGATTGCTTCTAGTTTGGCTTCCATTGTTGCTTCCTTTTTTGCTTCTAAAAATGCTTCTTGTTTTGCTTCCATTTATTAATTTAATATGTTTTATTTCAATTTAATTAGTTAAATATATCATGCCTCTTAAATAACTCATATGATTATAGAGTAAGTAATTTAATTATTTAACTCATATGATTAAATAATAATATAATTATTGTAACATGATATGAATCATCTATAATTAAAATAAGTGAATCAAATATCTATAATTTAATTGAATTTGACAATATCCATCATGAGCAGTAAATTAAAATCATCATACTTAATAAATATCCATCCAAAAATCATCGACCACTTTTAATATATATAAATTGACAAGTCAATACTGATAAGATCATCATCATATATAGCTAAAACAAGTGAAAGTCAAATATGCCAATACATCAAAAACATGTCAAAATGATACATGTCCAACAATTGACATAAGTGAAAATGATACATGTACAAATGATATAAATAAAATTGATAAACTATGTAACTCAAATTGATACAATTCAAGACGATACATGTTCAAATGATATAGTGAAAATGATACATGTCAATATGATACAACTCAACAATATAGTACAGTAGGTCGTGAAAATGATACATATGATAGTAATCATGAAAAGAGTCATCATAATGATATATCAACAATGATCCACGATGTAGTCTATATGATCATGAATGTCATTGGTTACTATCACCAACTGTCTCATCATCATCATCACCATCCTGACCATCATCGTCATCGTCGTCGTCGTCATTGTCATCGTCCTCGATGTCTTCTGTATCTGTGTCATCATCATCCTCTACCATGTGATCTGTACTAGAAGAATGAATATTTTGTGGATCTATATCATGTTGAGGATCATCTTGATCTTCTAGAAGATCCGTGTTCTACAAAAAAAAAAAATTAAAATGAAAATTTATCATTTATTTCATGAAATAATTTATTTTTCTATTATATATCTAATATTATAACATATGAGATGAAACCATTATCATATTACATCCTATCAAAGTGCACATACCATAATAAAATTTCAAAAAAGTTACAGCTAATATTGGTGAGTCAGGACAAACTTCAACTTTCAAAAACAAAGCCAATTAGGCTGGTAGACTTGTGGATCAGGCCAGCATATGGTGGAAGAGGAAGAAAGATGACTGGAACTCTGGAGGCTCACCATAATGGATTTCAATATTCAACCATGAGAGCAGAAGAGAGAGTTGATATCATGTATCAAAACATTAAGCATTCATTCTTCCAGCCAGGGGAGAAGGAGATGATTACTTTGCTTCATTTTCATTTGCATAACCATATCACGGCATGGGAAATAAGAAGACCAAGGATGCTTAATTTTATGTGGAGTTAATGGATGTGGTCCAAACTTTAGGAGGGGCAAGAAGGTCAACATATGATCCTGATGAAATTGAGGAAGAACAACAAGAGAGGGACAGGAAAAATAAAATCAATACAGAGTCTCAAGGATTCGTCAAGCGAGTAAGAGAGCTATGGGAGCAGCCTCATCTAAAATATTTTGAACTAGAGTTTACTATACCATTTAGAGAGCTTGGTTTTCATGGAGTTCCTTTCAAAGCCTTTTCTTTTATTGTTCGTACGGCAAATTGTTTGGTAGAGTTGGTGGAATTACCTTTCTTAGTAATCACTATTAGTGAGATTGAGATTGTTAACCTTGAGAGAGTAGGACTTGGGAAAAAGGCATTTGATATGGCTATTGTTTTCAAAGACTTCAAGCAGGATGTACTCTGCATTGACACCATATCTCAATCTTCACTTGATGGCATCAAGGAATGGTTGAACTCCATGGATATAAAGTATTATGAAAGCAAAATAAGCTTGAATTGGCGGCCAATTTTGAAGAGTATTATTGATGATCCAGATAAATTTATTGAAGATGGTGGTTGGGAATTTTTGAATATGGAAGCTAGTGATTATGATTCCGGTAATTCAGAAGAGTCAGATCAAGGATATGAACCCTCTGATGTAGAAGAGGAATCAAAATTAGATTTCATGTAGCCACCATCAAGAGTGTTACAAGCCAACAAGATGGAGGTAATTCTTATATAAGGATAATTCTCAATGTTGCAGGTATCATCTTTAATTCCAACTACAATGGAAACATTGAAATTCCCTAACAGTATTTATGTTAAGGAAATTTCCCTTAGATGCAAGGATTCAAGGCACATCAACCATGTGGTACAAATGATTAAATCCCAGAGACGATTTGTAGCAATGAAAGAGTCTGAAAAGGCAGAGAGAGCTACACTAGTGACTCAGGGGACACTTCAACTTTAAAAAACAAAGCCAATTAGGCTAGGAGACGTGTGGATCAAGCCAGCATTTGGTGGAAGAGGATGAAGATGACTAGAACTCGAGGCCCACCATAATGGATTTTGGTATTCAAACCATGAGTAGAAGAGAGAGCTGATATCATGTATCAAAACATTAAGCATGCATTCTTCCAACGAGAAGGAGATGATTAATTTGCTTCATTTTCATTTGCATAACCATATCATGGTGTGGGAACCAAGAAGACCAAGGATGTCCAGTTTTATGTGGAGGTAATGGATGTGGTCCAAACTTTAGGAGGGGAGATCCTGATGTCTTCCAAGAGGCATAAAGTCAGATGAATTAAGTTCACCTACATGTCTGCCAAAGTTTACTTCCAATTTTTGACTATTTTTCTTGACTGTTAGAGAAGAAACTTCAACTTTCAAAAACAAAGCCAATTAGGTTGGCGGACGTGTGGACCAGGCCAGCATTTGGTGGAAGAGGATGAAAGATGACTAGAACTCTGGAGGCCCACCATAATGGATTTTGGTATTCAACCATGAGAGCAAAAGAGAGAGTTGATATCATGTATGAAAACATTAAGCATGCATTATTCCAGCCAGCAGAGAAGGAGATGATTACTTTGCTTCATTTTCATTTGCATAACCATATCACGTCGTGGGAACCAAGAAGACCAAGGATGTCCAATTTTATGTGGAGGTAATGGATGTGTTGCAAAATTTAGGAGGGGAGATCCTAATGTCTACCAAGAGGCATAAAGTCAGATGAATTAAGTTCACCTACATGTCTGCCAAAGTTTACTTCCAATTTTTATGACTGTTTTTCTTGACTGTCAGAGAAGAAACTTCAGCTTTCAAAAACAAAGCCAATTAGGCTGACAGATGTGTGGATCAGGCCAACATTTGGTGGAAGAGGATGAAATATGACTGGAACTCTGGAGGCCCACCATAATGGATTTCAGTATTCAACCATGAGAGTAGAAGAGAGAGTTGATATCATGTATGAAAACATTAAGCATGCATTCTTCCAGCCAACGAAGAAGGAGATGATTACTTTGCTTCATTTTCATTTGCATAACCATGTCATGGCATGGGAACCAAGAAGACCAAACATATCCAGTTTTACGTGGAGGTAATGGATGTGGTCCAAAATTTAGGAGAGATCCTGATGTATGACAAGAGGCATAAAGTCAGATGAATTAAGTTCACCTACGTGTCTGCCAAAGTTTACTTCCAATTTTTATGACTGTTTTTCTTGACTATCAAAGAAGAAACTTCATCTTTCAAAAACAAAGCCAATTAGGCTAGCAGACGTGTGGATCAGGCCAGCATTTGGTGGAAGAGGATGAAAGATGATTGGAACTCTGGAGGCTCACCATAGGGGATTCTAGTATTCAACCATGAGAGCAGAAGAGAGAGCTGATATCATGTATGAAAACATTAAGCATGCATTCTTCTAGCCAACGAAGAAGGAGATGATTACTTTGCTTCATTTTCATTTGCATAACTTTATCATGGTGTGGGAACCAAGAAGACCAAGGATGTCGAGTTTTACATGGAGGTAATGGATGTGGTCCAAAATTTAGGAGGAGAGATCCTGATGTCTGCCAAGAGGCATAAAGTCAGATGAATTAAGTTCACCTACATGTCTGCCAAAGTTTACTTCCAATTTTTATGATTGTTTTTCTTGACTATCAGAGTTTACTTACAAATTTGAAATTTATTTTTGGTCATTATGATGAGGATATATTCAGCCAATGTGTAAGCACCTTTTGTTTGTATCACAAGCATCTGTGCATTACAAGAATTTTGATTATCTATGGTCTACAACTATGTCATCTCACTTATTGGATTTTTTATTTCATTGTTTTCTATGGCCTTCTCTGTTTGAGGTAGCACTTGACAATCCTACCTCCTTTCCTTAGCTAAGAAGTGGATTTGAATTTGGAAATACTGCACTTTAAAACTAGCTATGGTTTAAGGAGAGCTATTCTAGCTTTGTTGTTGACACCCTCAATCTTCAACAAGGACTTAGATGCATGAACTGAAATGCAAGCTTTCAAACTTAGATTTGAATGTGCATAATTTGATTGATAATGGTCTTCACAGGCAATTGTCTTTACATGACTATTCTAGATTGTCAATACGTGTAATAATGATTACATCCTTATCAAGTTTGGATACCCTTATTCAGAATGCCTTGGCCTTTGGAATTGATACGAAGTTGTGCATTGTTATTCCATATTTGTAACATGTGGGAAATTTAAGGGGTACAACATATAGAAATTCAATACTATCTTCCAAGGAAAACTTACAGATGGTGTATCAAGAACAACAAAAAATGCTTTTATTAGGGTTAATACTTTCTTCCCCCATGTTGCTGATATTTTCCCCAAAACATGTTTTTTTTATTATTTCAACACATCTCAAAATTCAATGTATTGATTAACATTTGTTACACATTTCAGCTTTTTATGCAAATGATGAATATATGTTAACTCGATCAGTGTTGTTACTTTGGTAGTTTGAATTCTATGACAACTAACCATTACGCATTTCACCTACATCCTTCTACTATTTATTCATGCACATAAACAATCATCTTGTAATCATAAGATTTGAGCTCTATTTACTCATCCTACGGATCAATAAACAACTCAACACAAGAGATGCAAATTGACATATTAACACTACAATATCCAACTAAGTTATTGAAACTCAACTATTGATACCTCATTCTCCATCCAGATTACAAAATTGTTCCACTTTTTGTTTTGTAACATATTCTTTTCAAATTGCTTTGGATGAGGGCCATATTTCTCCTCTTGTCAAAACATGGCACATGGACTACTTAAAGTAATTAATATGCAATCATTTACTTTTTCCAAGGAAATAAAAAATATATATCATTTAACATATTAAATATACTTACAAATGTACAGATCAAGGCCTGTAAACCTTTATGGCCACTGCGATGTGTGGCACGAAGTTTCTCGAGCCTAGCCTTGGAGGCCTTGTCCTGAAACATATACTAATTCAATTTAACTATGCACAAATAAAATTTAAATATCATTTAATAAATTTGATATAATCTTATGAGAAAATTCAAATACCTATGTACTCTCCTCACCAGACTTCCTCTGTGTATCAGACTTCTCATATGCTTTTACAAGCTCTTTCTATACTTTCACACTTACATCAATTGGCCTTCTTTTATGCCTTAGCTCAAGAGGGATTTTTTTATCTTCTTTGTTTGGTTGCACCAAAATCTCTTGCAGTTTTGAGACATTTGTAGCTTTATCTTCTTTACAGACCAACCTGTGCAAAAATCAGTCTCCATGTCATGGATAACTACTTTTTTTCAGTTGCATGGGTATATGTGAGAATGGAAAATGCAGATGGTCTTTGAACTGTTGAAGGCATGATTCCTTCAACCTATTCATAAATGTTTTTCCAGCATCCATCATTCGGACTTCCCCTGAAACCACCTTGTATTTTATCTTCATATTGTAGCTACCAATGCAAGATTGATAACATGGCGTGGTGGAAGAAGTCTGTGTCCCAAGAATGGCTGGGACATTGGAAGTCTATGCTCCCTATTCCACATTCTTAGAGTTTACTATCACTGATTTCCTCCTAGATATTTTGTTCGATCCAGAACTGGTTGGGGAATTAATTGATTCCCTTTGACACAATTGATTTGTTTGCAATGTTTAAGGGGCGTTATCAGATTGTTTTTATGTGTATCTAGCAAGTGTTGTCTAGTCCACATTAACCAATTTGTTCACTGCCTCTACCCCCAATATGGAAGCCAATTCCTCTAAGTTATCTTTGTTAGTCTCATGTCTATATATATATATATTCTTCTTTTAAATTTAGAAATAAAAAACTAAAAACTACAATTCCTCTTTATCTTTGTCAGTCTTATGTGCCTATATATATATATTTAAATTAGATTTATTCTTTTAAATTTTGAAATAAAAAACTAAAAACTAAAATTCAAAGAAACAATGGAAACATTTACAAATCTATAGATTGACAATGAATTACCTCATTGTGGCCAGAGTCTATTGATAATGCTCACTTCCTTCTATTGCTTGAAATTTTGAGGCGACCTAGGGAAAATTATTTTCGTCCAATCTGTGGAGGCAAACGAAGTACACACTGTCAGGTATGAAAGTTTTCGTCTAGTTTGTAGTATGAAAGTTTTGTTTTGTGGGCAAATATGTTCACTAGGTTTGCTTAGTGTTGATAACCTAGGGAAAATATGTTTGTTGTGTTTGCTTAGTGTTGATAACCTTATATTGAAAACTTTCATAATGCAATCTTGCACGAATTTGTCATGGCATCGGTGACTATGGCATGACTAGGCAAAACCAATTGGTTTTTGCATTTATTTTCAGCAGTTGCTCAGCAGTGACATGTTCGCTAGGTTTGCTTAGTGTTGATAACTTAGGGAAAATATGGTCATTGGGTTTTCTTAGTGTTGATAACCTTATCATGAAAATTCTTTCATAATGCAATCTTGCACGAATTTGTCATGGCATTGGTGACTATGGCGTGACTAGGAAAAACCAAGCGGTTTCTACGTTTATTTTCAGCAGTTGCTCAACAGTGACCAACCCAATTCCAAGATTTTCCAAGCAGTTCACTATTTCCTTGATACCCAAGCTAGGGAAAGAATACAGAGGCATCCTGGCTTTGTGCTATAATATTTTAAGCCAAAGCTCAAATGGGTAGGGTAAAATTTTTTGTTGGTTTCTCAAAGGTTTTACAATTTATAATGATGGGACAATTTAGAGGTTGCCTGGACAAGTTAGGCCACGAACCAGTAAACAATCACGAATTCAAATGCAATACAAAGAGCAGTAAACAATCACGAATTCAACCAAGAAAAAAAAATTGTAACCTTACCTATGGTGTCGCAAACTGAATCGAATTTCTCATCAGTTGCTGGTAATGCCCTGCTCTCTTCCTTCACATGACATTTTTCCCTTTTTTGTTGTCTAATTTCTTCCTTCACGTGGGAAAATTTTAAATTTTAAATTTTGATTCAGTAGTCAGCGCTTTAGTCAGCCAATGCTTTAGTTAGCGTTAGTTAACACCAACTTTAGCACTGACTTTTGGCTGTTAATGTAATTTGTTTGGGGTGCCTAAGGCAGCGCCAAGTGCGCCTAATTGAGTGCCTATCATTGTTGTATAGTGACTATTTTCATTGTTGTGTATCATAGGATCTAGATTGTTGGAAATAATTCCAACTCCTACCTTGTTTTTGTGACCACCATTGTCCCATGGATCCTTCATCAACTCAATGCGGTAGAGTAGTTTTTACCGCGGTCCTACAAGGTGCTTCATCCTTCTCGGCGGTAGTGCAGTGAAAGCTTTTATGGTGGCACGTGAGTCTTCCTTATGTTCTTGGCGGTGTTGTGGTGACTCCTACAAGTCTTCTACCATTGGCGTGCGGTAGTACAGTGACCACCATTGTCTCGCAACTCCTTCATCAGCTTGGTGCAGTAGAGCAATTTTTACCGCAGTCCCACAAGTTGCTTCTTCCTTCTCATCGGTAGTGCAAGGAAAACTTTTGTGGCAAAAATTTTATTCACGAAGGAGGCCATGGAGAGAGGACATGGACAACGTAGAAATACTAAATTTTTGAGAGGAAAGTGGGTGGAAATAGATGAGACAATAGAATTTACAGATACAATAGAGGTAAGAAGAGAAAGCAACCTCAACCAAAGGAGGAAGGTGTTTATGAATTCACAAATGCTACAACATAGAGGAGATATCAATATGTCAAATAGATGACTAAAGTGAGGTTTTGTGTTGGATAGTATACTCGTTGAAATGATATAATTGGTGTACTAAACATTATTTACTATGTTGTGTATTATAGGGGCGAGATGAGGCCATGGCAACAAATCATGTCACATCAAATGAGGACACAACGGATGAAGCGGGACATCAGGTACTCAAATTTTGACTTAACTTAGGAAAAAATGATCTGATGGAATTTTGTGATGCGTCCATCTTTTTTCACAGTATTATTGAAATTTATAATGTATTATCGAATCTTGACATAAATTAATGCATGTTGATTATTTTAGATGGAGATTGGAGAAAATGTAGAGCTTGAGCGTTCAACTAGCAAAAGAAGAAGATATGTACGTGGACATAGACCTAAAACTATTAAATCACGTAGAAAATAGTGGGTGGAAGAAGATATGACAATGGATACTACAGAAACAACAAATGATTGCACTAAAGAAGAGGTAGTTCAGACTATAGTACATGGGATGAATAGTTTGAGAAAATTGTTGTTTGTGGATGTTTTGTATGTTGTGGAAAGAAACAATTCAAATGATTGATTGTACAAATACATTACATATATGATGAGCTTCCAGTCAGTAGTATGTCTCCTATAATCGATTAAAACCAAAGAATAATAAATGAGTGTGGACTGATGTTTTATAAACTATGTTGTCAAAATTGTGTTTTATTTAAATTATTGTATAAAAAAGGTAGTCTATAAAATAATGTTCCATTATTCAATTGATGTATATATTTTCATACAATTTTTATTTTTATCTTTTAAGCCATATTTGATTATATTTATTTGAAATTGATACATTTATGATTTATCCAATTGTTGCCAAACATTAAATAATACTTGTATTTGTTGATAGGTAGAAGATTTTGATGAAACACATACTAATACCCAAGATCCAACTGGGTTATTAATATTTGGACGGGATGATCCAAACCATACTAGGGCGAGAAGAGCAAGATTGAAGAGAACACTACCACATGAGAAATTTGAAGAGTTGATGAGAGTAACATACATTGATGACATGCCACCTAGCCTTAATGATGATGATCATGATAGTGAAAATGCAGTGCATGAAGAAGGATTGAATGAAATGCTTATAGGTTTCTTTGGGGATGGAAACAATGATGGCAATAATGATGATATGGTTGACAGTAATGATGATAGCAGGGGTAATTACCACCAACGTAATGTTGATGATAACAACATCAAAGACTCTATCAAGCAAGTAGCGAAGACACCCATGTTCAAATCGGGTGCAAGTAGAACCTCAAAATTGGCATGCACATTAATATTATTAGAAATCAAGTCACTATTTGGTTGGTCGGACAAAGGATTCACTACCTTACTAAAGTGAGTTGAAATCTATTTCTTACTTTGCATTGCCAATTGGTGTACATAATCCGTAAACATTCATCAACTTCATTTATATTTCTTTAAGGGGATTTTAAAACCATATATTGTATATAAATAGTCCTAGTATATATTGGCATATCAAACATGTTCATCATAAGTCAAACATTCAATTGATTTAATCTCTGGCAATCTTATAGGGCACTAAAAACTAAAATATTCCCTGAAGAGAATGTGTTGCCATCAACTTGCAGAGAGGTGCGTCTGTTGTTGGTTGAGTTGGGGATTGAATATAAGCAAATTCATTCATGTAAAAATCATTGCATTTTATACAGAGATGAATATCAAAACAAGGTAGAATGCCCTATATGCAAAGAGAAGAGATATCATACAAATGTACAAGGTCTTACAGGTCCAAAGAAGGTTTTACGTCACATGCCAATTATACCTAGACTTCAATGAATGTTTCATTGCAATTCACTAGCACAATTGATGGATTGGCATGTAAAGAACAGGAGTAAAGATGGATTCATGTGAATTTTGGCTGACTCCAAAGCAATGAAACACATAGAGGAAAAATGGCCAACAAAATTCAAAGATGAACCCTGTAGTATCAAGTTTGGTCTTGTAATTGATGAAGTGTGCCCATTCTCTTTCCTGAGCTCAAATTATAGTGTTTGGCCAGTCAGATTGATAGTATACAATATTACCCCATGGATGAGTGTTAGAAAGGAGCACCTTATGTTGACTCTCATTGTTCCAGGAAAACATCAAGTTAAAAACATGGATGTTTATCTTGTGCCTTTTATTGATGAGATGCAACTACTATGGAAAGGCATAAGAATGTATGGCATATCATGTCCTCCATCAAATAGGTCCTTCATGTTGTATGGTGTGCTATGTTGGAATATTCATGATTTCCCAAGACTTGGTGTTTGTTCTGGTAAGATAAAATATTTACGTATTTACATTCATAATTTATTTTCATCCCAACTTTCATACTTAGTTTTATACTTTTTTGTATGTTATTAACATTGCTTATTGAATTGCAGGGCTTCAAACAAAGGGGATATTTGCATGTCCAAGATGTGCTGAACAATTTCAAGGGTAGTATTCTAAAGATCTACATAAATTTATTTACGCAAATAATAGGGTTTCTCTACCACTAGATCATAGATTTAGAAATCACTTGAAGAATCATTTTGATGGAAAAGTTGAAAATAGAGGCCCTCCCATGATTATAGGTCCAAGTGATTGGCTTAAGAAGTATGAAGATGCTAAATTGAAAGCTTGTGAGGATTTTTTTAATCGGGGTGATTCAATTGAAGAGCCAAAACAAGTTGTAGTTAATATGTCAGAAGGAATGAAAAGGAAATCCATATTTTATGAGCTCCCTTACTGGAAGGATCTATTAATATCTCACCTATTAGATCCTATGCACATCTTCAAAAATGTCCCAGATTCTATATTTCAACACATATAGGGCAAAGGACACCTTGTCTTTGAGAGATATTGCTCTTCGGCATGCAAATTTGATGAAAATTTAGCCAAGCAGAGGAAAATAAAACATCACCGAAGCTCCATGGATTTTGAAAAAAAAAAGAGCTAGAAGAACTAAAAAATGTCATCCATTCAATAAGGACACCTACTGGCTATAGGTCATCATTGGCTAAAGCTTTTACAGTTGATGGACATATCACATGATTTAAAACACATGATTTTCATAATTTAATGAAGGTATTATATATCAGCATTTAACATTTACTAGTAACATTGATTAACACTAAATTTATTTTGACATTTTGTTGTAACAGAAAAAATACTAGCTGTGCTTGCTTAAATGTAGCATATCATATAAAACTGGCAATTAGAGTTCATGTCTTCGGTTGACTTAAGGAATGCCATAAGTCGATTGTCAACATTTACAAGGTATGTGGTTATATGAAGTGTTCATGTGTGAGAGACATAGAGATATTATATTGCATTTTAATTTATGACTAAAGGTTCATACTAATTTACTATTCTTATATTAGGTGGGTGACCTCCAAGGAGATCCATGCATTTGAAGTGCCAAAGTGGAAGAAAGAAATTGCAAAAATTGTATGTGTATTTGAGAAGGAGCTCCCTACAAGTTTCATGGACCTACAAGTCCATTTACTTATACATGTAGTCGATGACATTGAATTGGTGGGTGTCATATCAATGAGGTGGATGTTTTTCTTTGAAGGGTATATGAAAAATATTAAAAGATATGTCTGACAAAAGGCACATCTAGAGGGTTGCATGGATGAAGGGTATGTATTGAATGAAGCATTTTTCTTCCTGTGTGAATTCCTTGGTAAGGAGAATTTGAAGATGACATGTTTAGGATGAAGAAAGAGCATGGATAATATTATTGATGGAAAACCACAATCTAATGGTGTTTAGTACTACAAATGAGTAAGTAAATTAATAATTAGTTTTCTGCAATCATTATTTACTCATAGTATTATCAGTCTTGACATGACATTTGAGTTAAAATAAACATATTGACATGTAAATTATGAATGAAAGTTTCTATACTCGAAAAGTTCTGTTTGCCTGCTGGACTTTATGAACAAATACTGGATTGTTATTTATGATAAAGTGTGCGACAAGGAGGCCGGTTTGAGATGAGACCCAATGAATCTCATTTCCCTATATTTTACTTGGGGAATGGGGCAAAGATTACACACTAGAATGGGTTACTAAACAAATTCAAAATCAAATAGAAGATGCAGTTATAGATTCAAACATAACAAAAGATTAAATCAACATGTCTAGAGGATGTGAAAGAAAGGTATATTTGGAATTTTACAAAATGTTGTTTCCTTACGGTTTTGACACTATTAACTATTTTAATATTCATCATTATGTTTTTCATAAAATAAATGGTCTTTTCATAAATATCTAGCAATGTGGGCATATAGTCGACATTATCGTGTAGAAAGTGTAGATGTAAAGAGACAATCCTTCGATTGTGGCATCATGGTTGACTTCAAGCATTGATCTAGTCAATCAAGCTCAAACAGATAAGAATATAATTGAAGGGAATCTACTATATTAAGGAAAATACAAAAATTATTGGTTTGGATTAAGCTCTTTAAATGTTGTATTTTTTGGTGTAGATGGTATGAAGCATTTTGAGAGGACACGGAGACGCAGTGCCACTGTAGTGGATTGTTTGCAGATTCCTCATCGGAGGACTGAACTTATGTTCTACCAATTCATTTGTGAGGCGGGTATTTCTTTAAAGCCGAGCAAACAATAGTGATCATTAATCCTATTAATTCATAGCTTATTGTGAATATATACATGTGTCTATTAATCAATAAAATAGTTATAACATATGTCTAATATATGTATGTCGTTCATGTGCAGGGATTTTTCTATGAAGATATTTTGGACCTGAAATGGATATTTTTCATACATTATGATCCAAGATTAAGGCATGTATTTGACAATGCATTAGTGGATACTGAGAAAAACAATGATGGCCAACAAAATGAGAGAGGGATTAGAGAACATCGAAGAAATTGACATCCATGATGATGTTGAAGATGGTTATGTTTAGGCATAAGAAGACAACAATCCAAAGTTAGATGATGTTATGGAAGACAACAATATGGATGGTATAGAAAATGATGATCTCCAATCACATATGGTAACGTATAGATGGTCTCACGGTCAAATTTCCAATGATGATGATGAAGATGATCACGAGGTCAGGTAAGGGATGATGATAATATTAAATACTTGAAAGAACATGAACATGTAAACCTTAATGCAACGAGATGACATTATGGCGACCAATAATGTTAATGACCAAGAATTCTAAATTTTTAGAATTATTTACAATCCATGTTTAAAAAAGGATGATTCTTATGGCATAAACTTTGAAATGATTCAATAATATTATGTACTTGGGAGGGTGAAGACTTGTTTATTCTCTGACAAGTTTTTATTTTCCGATATAATCCTAGACCAAACCTTGTTGCGGGGATGGCCTTTTACGTCTGGTGGCATGGGGGTTCCTTGAAGACACATCATGATGGGAGATTCGCTACGTGGGCAAAATGAGGCTTCATTTAATAAAGTTAGTGATGCTACGGGTAATCCACATGCAAAAGAAAAAGCACATTAAAAAATTGGCATAATGAAAATCATATTCAATGGTTATATATATGGCTTGCACACTTATAGAAGACATAAGTTATTTCCCTTGACAAAACAAACATGCTTTCATTTATTTTACTATATATATTAGAAATTGTGTGCATAGCCCAGTGCCTGCGAGAAAATAATATAACAAAAAAGAAAAGAAATGTTTGCAGAAATTTAACACGCGCAACCCTCTTGTGACTGCGCTGAAAAGTGAATTAACTACGGGACAAGAAATAAAATAAATTTTTGATAGATTGTAAAAGTGAGCAAGGATGTGAAAATTCATGAATAGTAGTGATTCTTCTAATTAAATTTGTCATTTTATGTCATTATAGAGATAAGAAACACATACAATTTTATATACATAGCAAATGAAGATTTAGAGCAATGAAAATGCTACTTCTTTGTAGATTTTCCTTGACAATAATTCATTTCCATAAAGTTGATTTTATTCAAACTCTGTTTTCTTTAATAGACATAACAATAAAATAATATTTACAAGTACAAGAATATATACACTGTTTCATAGAAAATAAGGAATGTTTCATAAAATATACAAGTACAAGAATGTATACACTGTTTCATAGACTTCTAAATTTTTAGAGTTATTTGCAATCTGTTGGGTCTCAAAAACATAGGTTTTTAGACCATAAGAGGGTGCCGATATCTAAGAGGACTTTAATCCTTAATACAAACCAATTAAAGTAAATTATTTGAAAGGACTTTAGTTCACACCTAGCCTGAAACCAATCAAAGCATCCACATAGTAACAACAAATGTGCACTGATAAATCTTGTAGATTTAAACTTGAAAAGACCACTTTAGAGACATCAAAGCAATAAATAAGCATGAAAATAAACACAACAATTGAACACAAAAAATGGATTACGAGTTATAATATATCTGCTCCATTATATTGCTCAAAATATAAGCATACATAACATGAGTTCTTTTGATATGAATAAGTGGATGAGATGGTCTAGTATCTATTCTAATGGATTGAAATGATGATGATATGATGATCAAAATCAGACCTCGATTTCCCTATTTGTACAGGAAGCAACAAGCTTCAGGTTCGTTCACAAAAGTTACATCATTTCTTAACTAAAGCATAATTAACATAACATAGAAACTTAAAAAGAGTTTATTGTTGGATGCACCACAGTCCATTAATCATCAACAAGCGCACGTGACCACCTAAGATCTATTCAAGGCTCAAGCACCATGTTAATGCATCCACAGCAACCAAACTCTAACTACCTCCTCATACAACTCGTGCAAGGAACAAATTAACCTTTGACATGTGATCAATGCTTTTCTCCTAGGCATAAGTGTTTGCATTTTGTAGAGTGTTTGTCATTACATTCTCCAATCCAACAATCCTCCCAAGTTGCTTATGCATTTTCTTGAGTACCTCATCCTCATCATTGATGTCATCAAGGATGCCTAGCAAATATTTTAATACCTCATTTTTCCAAGTTTCCTGATCCTTCAAATTTGTTTCTTCAAAGAAATCTAGCATGGCCATACATAGTGGTTGGCTGAAGTCACTCAATTCCTATGTCAATATATTTTAGAAGTTTTCATGTGTATTCATGAGGCTATGACATTCTTGGAGCAAAGCATTATTATCTCCATCTTTTACCTTGATATGGGATTCCATTTCCTTCATCCTATCAAGAAGACTTCCATGCTCCATGAGGGCCTTGTATGTTCCATTGTGAGCACACCAAACACCATCTGCATGTTGGCACATATCTTTGAATTTCATACAAATTATCCTTGATGCTACTTCAAAAATAGTAGCCTTCAATTTTCTTTTTAGTTCTTCATGTTCCTTTTGAGCCTTTTCAAATTTATGCTTCCATTGAGCAGTCTCAAACATGGCCTCTAACACTTTTCTTTCATGTTCAATTAAAGGAGAGTAAAGCCTTGGAGAAGCAGGAAACATGTCTTTGTAGTTGGTTAATTCTTGTTTCAACCTATCATTTTCCTCTATCAACCACTGGTTATCTCTTACTAGCTTTTGGATCTCAGGTTTGGGGAATTTGGCTACATTCACATTCAAGTCAACAACCTCCAAGGGATTTGTCTCCCCTACTCTTTGCACCAGGAGATGTCCAAAAATCTAATCATGGTCAATGAGAGAAGGCTTCTTGCCTGGGGGGTAAAGAGCCCAAATTTGCAAAGTGGTATTATCAAGATTGTACCCTGACCCTATATAGACCCTGTCACCTGCTTCATCCATTATTTGCAAGTTTTTATTGTTTCTCTTCAAAAATCTGTCAAACATAATGGTTGAACTAATATCCCACCCAGGAAGGAGCATAACTCCAACTTCTTGCAATAATTCTCTTCCTCTCTCAGCAGTCATGTTTCTCATTTCCCTATCAACTTCATGTTGCAACTCTTTCAAGGCATACGCCTCTTTCTCAGGGTCAATGTCCTTTAACCTTTCTCTTATTAGTCTTCCTTTATACTCATATGTAAAGGACTTAAATTTAGGGGTCTGCACAAAAGTATCATCTGCAACAAATTCCTGACTTGCATGATGCCTCGCATCATCTGATAGCTCAGCAAAGGCTTCAAAGGTGATCACGCTTCTTTCCAATGGCATCTCATATTGGGGTATAACATGAGTATTAAACTGTGAGACTTCTTCTTCCTCCTCAGTTTTATCTTCTTCCATGGATAGGGAACCAACTGAAAAGCTCACATCAGGAGTAGGCTGAGGTGATAAGTGATCTAGTGGTGTGATATTTCCTACTTGCCTCCTAGGACCGATGCCCTTTCCTCTTTCAAATGCCACAAGCGGCACATCTCTTATCAATTCTTCTTCATAAAGGATTAACTATTCAATTCTTTCTATGGGATCTTGTACCTTAGGGAAAGCCCCTACATAGCCTGGGTTATTATTCACCTTCCAAGCCTCAACCATCATAACCCTACTATAGGAATTCATTCTCATCATGTTTTGTTTTTCTTCACAATTTCTAATGGCATCTTCTAAAAGGAAACTATGCTCATACCCTCTCAATTTTTGAAATTTTTTGGCATCACAAATGAAGTGTTCATGATCAAACTTTTCCCTTTTGTTTCCAACCGACAAGCCATAATAATCCAATTTACCACTAACCAAGTCATAGGTTGAATCAAAGATAATAGTGAAATCACCAAAGCATAAAGTGGAAGGCATGAAAGTCTGCCTCCCATAGCTCTTTAAATGCATGAAAGCTAAAGATGACAATTGCCTTATGATCTCTAAATAAGCAACTTTGTCTAGCATAGTCTTAGGTAGCAAATAAGTTGCAGCTTCAAATCCATAAACCCTGATAATAGTACAATCCCCAAACATGTACCAGTCCCCCCAATTGTGATTTATCCCTGCTTCATGACCCATAGCTTTTAGTCAGAGAAATCTTAAGATCTTTGGGGAGAGGTTGTAGTCACATTTGTGGCCTAGCATCTTGTATAGTAGTTTGACATAATATTCCTCAAAATATAGGTAGTGGGACCTCCCACACCTGATGTCCCACACAAATGTCCACATTTATACAGACCTTGAATTTCCATCATTATCTAAGTATTTTATTCTTAATTCCTCACCCCATATCCCCATTACCTGCCCTTTGTAAAATATCATGTGCATGAAAAGAGAATAGTGCTTGAAATTAATAGGTTCACTATCATTCTTGATGATATTGAGGGCATTATTGATGGCCTTCGATAAATGCTCTACATAAACATAGGGTCGGGCATTATGGCTTTGGATGTCTATGGCTAAAACCATGGGAGCAATTGTCATGTTCTCAAGAACATCAATTCCCAGTACTTGACCAATTGAGTAATAAGTGTATTGAAAGTATTCTTCAAACAAAGCCACAGAGAATGGGGGATTATCTTCACTAGAGAACCTCATAGTTTGGTTACCCACACCTTTAACCCTATGTAGAGGCAATTTCCACCTCTTGTAACTTGTTTCTATGGTGCGATATTCTTCCAACAAGTCTTTGATTCGTAATTTTGTTTTCAGGGAAGTGTCTAGCTAAAAAATCATGGAAATATAATCTGGCTTTATGACCATGAACTGTGACCCATCAGGCAAATGAATTGCTCTCGTCTTCATATTGTAATTCTTTGCCAACATTTTGATTAACTCTATGTTCACAAAGATGTTGGGTACTACAAGCTTACCCAAATTCAAATTCCATAGGTTTGACACTGGGCTATGCCAGAATTTCTTCCTATAATGATAAATAAAGAGGTCGTAACCCCTACACAGAGTCTATACATCTCCCATAATTTTTTGTTTATCTACCAATGTCACACATGATGGGTTAAGTTGTACTATTCTTCTGGATTTTGGACCATACCCAAGACACTGATAGATTAAGTCTTGATTCAATTTAGCATCAGTTTTTTGTCTTTTTGCTTTCTGTTTGCCTGGGTTTTTTTCCATCTCAACCCTATTCATCCAATGCTTTCATCTACTTACTGAGAAATACTTTGAGCTGAGTCTAGACCATTTACTTGGATAAATGCTACAAATTTCCAGCTGCCTACCACAGTCCAACTTGGTTCTCCAAATCCTTCAATTACAATTCATAATGATTTCAAATTCTTTGAGGACGTATTTATCAAATTTTCAGGACACTTCATCCAACCTTGGTTCATAAATGGCATTCATGCCACCTTTATGATCAAGTTCTTCATTAATAGCAGTAGTCTCATCGATATTTTTGTTAGTCACATCAATCAAACTAATTGTCATTTCATAACTATCAAAGAGACTTTTAATTAAAATGCTCATTGTTTCTTCGATATGCCGATATGGCAGTGTTTTTCCCTTCCCTTCTAGTGTATACCTCTCTACCGCATATGTTTCTCACCTTCCCGGTATAGCGGTGTATGCTTTTGATCATTACTTGAAGAGTGTCAATAAGACAATCTTATTTGTCTTACCGATATCTCAATGTCTCATCGACATTAGATCTTATGTTCCTTCGATGTTGGTTGTTAGTGTTGATGAGACAAGTTAATGTCTCTCGCCGATATGCCACTATCTCATCGACAATTACTTCGTTATATCCAAGAGTTGTGTTTCGCCGAGCACTTGCAGATATACCTTGTCGATGTGACATAAGTGATTCTCTCCTCAATATTCCTGTATCTTGTTGACATTCACTATTTTACATCATCGATGAGACATATAAATAAGTCTCTTCGACATAGGGGTGTCTCATCTACATTTCTAATATGTGCTTTGTGCTAATGTCAGGGAGACTTTGGAGGGACTCTCATCGATATGGTGTTGTTTTGGTGATATGCTATGAGCAATCATAGGAGTATTTCAAAGGAGGAATACACTTTGATGTTGTGATCAAGGGTTTTATTTAGAAGCTCACGTGAGGGATTTTATTAAACTTAAGTTATTATGATAAGAATTCTATGCATATGGTGGATGTAAGAGATGAGTGAAAATGGACGTATGCAAAAATAATTAGGATAGAATTTTGGCTACAACACAATCCATGTTTAAAAAAGGATGATTCTTATTGTCTAAACTTTGAAATGCTTCAGTAATATTATTTGTGTCAATACAAATTACCTATTGCAATATCCTTAAATTGTTCAATCTTTGGTATGAATTGTTGGTAGAAAAAATTAGGATTACTTGGATGCTTCTTCCATTCATTTTGTATCAACATGTGTTCATGAAGACACAAAAGTTAATAGCTCAATTAGGCAGAACTTTTGTGATTTTCAAATGAAGAGTAAGGTACATTTTTATTTCTACTACATTACATTCATGTGCATAAACAAAATTAGAAGATTACATTACTAGATTACACTTATGCATATGCATATAATATAAGAAAGATTGCACAATCCTTTCAAAAATGTAGTCTTTATTGATAATGTAAATGTATGTTGTCCCACACAAGTCATGGAACTGACTATTTGAGTGTATATAATAAAAAAACTATACATTTATAGATAGAAAAGAGAAAAATGCACATAAAGAGAAAGGGGACAATGAAAAATCCCTGTTGCTTTGTTCTACATCATCTTCAGTCTTCCCGCTTGTCTAAGCCTCCAAGTTGATGTCTTCCTTACTGCTCCTAGGTTCCCTGCATTTGAGTGAGAAGAGTGTTGTTAGAGCAATGAAGGATCACTAGTCAAAATATGTGCATACATCTATAAACATATAATTTGATCATCATGTGCATTCAAATAACTTGCATACCATAGATGTCCAAGAAAACAAGAAAGTTATCAAACATATCTATCATATGCTTGGTTTTATCTAACATGTTTTCTCATTGTGCAGGTATATATAAAATTAGGTTGTTTTGTTTATCTGGTTACAACATGTGGGGTGAAATGTGGCTCCCACAAGGGTTAAGCCCAACCTATTTCCCTATTGTTTCATTTAAGAAGGATAATCACAATTAAACCATCCATGAAGCATTATAGATCAATCTTTGCAAGGATAGTGGAGTATGTTGGTAAGGGGTAATCCTCTTATTAATAAAGATTTATCTTTATTAATAAGAACATTCCACTATCAACATAGCCACAATTATGATAAAACTGATCATCAAGGATTCCAAGATAGTTTTCATTAACAGTCTGGTTAAAAGTAAGCAACCCCAAGCATCATAACAGTCACAAGAATTGAACATGAGGAGCAGTCATGTGGATTAAAAGATTGCACAATAGTCATCACTTGCAAAGACATAGACACCATGTTTCCACATAACAAATTAAATCAAATGCATGAAAGGTACAATGATGAAGTCCATAATAGTGAATGTTGCTTGAGAGGGATTGAAGGAAAACATTTTGTATCAAGGAGAACAAGGTAACCTCAAACTTTGTTGTACCTGAGTATGATAGTACCTGAGCTTCTGGTGTTCCTAGATGGAACCTATAACAGAAAAGTGTATTCTCCATTTGAAGGAACCATCTTCAGAGCTCTTCCCTGAAATGAGGGTTGAAAACATTAGAAGAAAAGAAATACCATAATTCTAAAGTAACAATTTGTATCAAGACAAATGTCAAAAAGTATAATTAAAAAGACAAATCCTTACAATTGGACCTCAAATTGAACCAAACTGATTTGTGATTTTATCTTTAGAATGTAGGAACTTTCTCTATCGGAGCTTCACAACTTGAAATTGGATCTCCAATTGGACCAATAAAATTTATGATTTTATCTTTAGAATATAGGAACTTTCTCTATTCCCTATTCAAGATCTCAAATTAGATCAAAAGCTGGATAAGCAGATTTATGATTTTATCTTGAGAATGTACAAACTTTCTCTATTGGATATTAAAGATGTAAGGTTGGATCAGAAACTGGATAAGCAGATTTATGATTTTATTTTTAGAATGTAGGAACTTCCTTTGTCAGATATTTGGAAATTCCTACACACAAGTTTTGCTTCAGAGTGAAAACACCCGGAAGTGTTTCACACTGGCTCAAGGTACAATCCAACCTGGTTATGACACCGATATAAATCCAATTTTGCCTAAACCATCCATACCCGAATGTTGCATCACAATCTATTCTTCCTGCACATAAAAATGCCACATATTAACCCCTTCTAAATAAAACTCAAAATACCATGAAACAATGAGTCCCCTATATTAGTAAGTAAGTAGGCAATCTATAGGGCATAGTTTGATTTTATATTTAAGGATGCTCATGAAAGGAATCTTCAAGTGACAGTGAGTGAGTTGTTTGAGATTGCAGCTGATGGTGCAATATCCAGTCTTTAAGGTAGTTAGCAAAGCAGTAAATGTGCAAGAAAATCAAATTGTACACAACAAACAATTCATAATGTTATCTTGCATAATGCCTTAAGTTTTAAGAAAAAAATCTCATTGTATCTTGATGAAAGTAGTGACCTTAATGGTCAATCACTAACAACCATGATTTTAAAACATGCTATTGTGCTTATGGAGGCAACATTTTAAGCAAGGTGGTGAGTGGTGGTTTGGAACAATGGCAAGTATGAAGGACTTGCTTTATATGCATACTATGCAGTCTAGCTTAAGACAACGTTCTTATAAGAGATTGAAGGTGGGTTATGGAACTCAAGGGTTACATGATAAAGATTAGCAAAGACCGAGATCTATTTAAAAGCCACTATCATGAAGATATTAAAGATTTAAAATGAAAAACCCTAGCAATTGGAGTAATGAACACAGTGTGAAAGAGGACAATGTGCTAGGGCAGATTTAGGAGATCTCCACATTATCTAATCACAGGAAAATACATCATTTATTTATTTATTTAAATTAAAAGAAATTATTCTAAACCCTATATAGGACACATTGATACTTCAAAAGTATCTGATCTATTTTTTTAAATTAATTAAAAGAAATCATTCTAAACCCTATATAGGATACATTGATACTTTAAAAGCAGCTAAAGGAATTTGAGATTATGCAAACATATGTCAATTAAATACCTGGATTACAAATAGTAGCGCGAACATTGTAACCCTTGTTGATTAGAGCGGGAATGAGATAAACAATAATGAATCCTATGCTTGCTTACCATTCTCTGTCATTCTTTATTGAAACACTTCTCCATTTTGGCAGGCTACGCCTGAAAATAAGGTTTCAACAAAGGTTTTATTGTATGTTTATTAAAATGAAAACTCCATTATGGCGGGCTATGCCTGAAAATATGATTTCGACAAAAAATTTAGAGTATTTTTATTAGATTTTTAGTGTTTTTTGGCACGCTATATTCTTGATTCCTTAAGTGATTTATCCATATGGATTGTGATTGACATGTTTTATTGCATTTAGTGTTGTAAATTATAATGATACCACGATTACTGTACTACCGCCATCTCTTATTATACCCGCTGTGGTATGGTGGGGTTTTTCCCTTCCCTTCTGCTATTTACCGCACTATCGCCTTGCTCAAGGCTTCTTGTTGCGGGGTTGTGGTGTATACCGCTCTACCGCATATGTTTCTCACCTTCTCGACAGTATAGCGGTGTATGCTTTTGATCATTACTTGAAGAGTGTCGATGAGACAATCTCATTTGTCTTACCGATATCTCAATGTCTCATCAACATTAGTTCGTTATATCCAAGAGTTGTGTTTCATTGAGCACTTCTAGATATACCTTGTCGATGTGACATAAGTGATTCTCTCCTTGATATGCCTATATCTTGTTGACATTTCACTGTTTTACATCGCCGATGAGATGTATATAAATAAATCTCTTCGACATAGGGGTGTCTAAACTAGTGCTAAACCCGAAGCTAAACTTGAAGCTAAAGTCAGAGCTAAAAGTGGTGCTAAACTTGAAGCTAAACTCGGAGCCAAAGGTGGCACTTACGGCGATGCCACACTCGGAGCTAATATCAGCGCTAAAGGTGGCGCTAATTTTGGCAAAAAAAAGTGCCTTAATTAGCATTGAATTGTCCTCATCAACGTAAATAAATGCCAAAAATAGCACCATCCTGATAAATAGCACCAATGTTTTCAAAAAATTGGCAAAAAATACATTAAAACAATGGGTGGAAGCAAAAAATGAAGCAAAAAATGGAGCAAATCATAGGGATTTGTTATAGTGCAAGTGGAGAGGCATTAATGCCTAGGGTGTGGGCCCGTAGGCCTGCCAAGCAGGTACTTGTGGGTACCGTCCCTTTAATATCCACCCAACTAAATTCAAAACTGCTAAAAAAATCTTGCAACCCATTTTTTTTTTATAAAATTTCTAAAAATAAGAAATTTAAAACCAAATTGCAGATTGAAATTTTTTTCCCCTTTTTTCAAAACATGTGCACCTGAGTTCGTACAAGGGTTCTACGAGCCCCTGTATATATTTTTTGGCCTCATAAGCTCCCGACGCCAAAATAGGATGAATTTGTAGTCAAAAATTATGGAATTGGCCTCCTAAATGTAACAACGAGGTCCTTTTTCATTCCAAAATGCACAAAAACTATAGCTACCCTCTGGATCTAGAAAAAACAATCGTTTCAAACCCTCACAGATATGGCCTTAAGAGTCCAAATCAAGCCAAATAAAAAGGCGTATCTAACTTTCTCGATGACTCTGAATCCAACAGTGAGGTCCTTTTCATGCCAAAATACACCAAAAAACTCCCACCTTCAAAATTTGCAAAACAAGCAAAGGGGATTCTAGATTTGAAGCCTGCAACCCTTGTTGAAGAATAAAATATCATAAATTGAGAAGGGGTTCGCTGAATCCACACTTTAATACCATGTTAGAATTGTGAAAAATATAGATCAAACAATGAACAAAGACACCTTCCATGTGAGAGATCTGCAAACAATATGTGTAATATTCCTCAACAAGAAAAAGCTACAAAAGAACCTCAAGAATCTTCAAGGAAAACAAAAGTCCTCAAAGGTTGAGAGTTTGAGAGTAAACCTTCAGATTAATAATACAATGAGGGTTGAGTGCTATATAAGAGCAACCCTAAATGGTGCTCACTTCAATTAACAAAAAAACACTTAGTTAACTGAATCAAGAAATCCTAAGTTTAGCTTAAGTGCATGAGAATAAATTAGACTAATAATTAACTAAAGATTAATTAATCATTAGCTAATGCATGATTACTCTAACACAGTGAACATGAATTAGATAAATTCATGATGATTGGTCCAATGGTGGGTAGGCACAAATAGATATATCACTATGAAACCTCATACCTTAACCAAACTATGATGAGTATATGCAGATACATGTGAATTGAAACACTAACAAATCTAAAAGAATGATAATATCACATCTAAAACCCTATGAGAAATGAAGTTATAGTGCTAAATTCAAATCCTAAGGGATGTAAGAGTAGATAGGTCCACCAAAAATGTGAGGGAATAAAATCCCTTTTTTCATAAATCCAGGCTAATTAAATAAATGTACCTAAATCAACCATAACTTAACCTAGATAACCATTAATTGCCAAAACTTAATGCTATTAAATATTTAAAAATAAATGTTAGCAAATAAGGCACTTAGCATTGGGAATTATGAGGGAGAATAAACATTGATGTCATGCAAAATTTGGTCATATTAATACATAAAATTGATGTTTATGATCTAGCCACTGTCTTAAGTTTTGAACAATAATTTTGTTTGGGTTAAATTTGCAACCCTCAAGGTAGAAACTAATCTCCTTGAAAATAAACTAATATGCAAAACTGATCATATAAGTCATATGTTGATCTAGTTGATTATGAACTTTTTGTAACTTGCTTTGCCTCGATCACTTATATATGAAGATGTGCAAGTACCAAAAATACCTTGGGAAGTTGTTCAATTGTGAGGGTCAAGTTCTTAGCCTTCAACCCCCTTGTCAAATTGAATTTACTATCTTGAGTGGACGTTTGTAAACAACATTCTCAAGCATGCATATTTCCTATGTGATTTTGATGTAGATTCTAATTTCTTTTAAAGCTCTAAATTGAAATGTTCCTAGAATGATTTATCCTTAATAATTGATTTAAATTAACTACACATTGAATGTGTTTAAATACTAATGTATGACAACAACTTGCACAAAACATATAGCAAGCCAACTCATCATGATTAGTGAAAAGGTGGGATCAACAAAATTTGAATTTGAACATTTGAAATTTGAGAGAATACTTAATGACTTGAGATCAATTCTAAATACCACAAAAGTACCAAAAAATTCACCTAATACAACAAACAATAAATCTTAAGACATGAATGAATATGTGTGCAAACATCAAATATAATAAATAACTCAATAAATACAAATGAAAATAAGATTGAATGTGTAAAAAACATATATAAATAAAGATAAATAAATAATAAATAAAATATTTTAAAAATAAAACTTAACACTCAAATACACCACTCATTATTACTGTATAATTATTTCAAGTGATTCTATCAAAATGACCCAAAAGTAAATGGGAATTTGCTCGTTACAAGTATATGGCGCGTATACAATTTCATTGTGAAAGGATAGGATGGCTTCAATTCGCCACTGTCGTCTGCAAGGAGCCTCCGCCACCACCATCACCACTGCTACATATTCCCGGTCCTTCAATACAATTATTGGAAAACACAGGCTTTTACCATCCTCAAGTTCATTATTTCTCCACAGGCATTTAAACACTCAGAGAAGTTTTTCTATAAAAGAAATAGCATGTAGAGCCCAAGTGGAGGAGAAAGAGAAAGTGAAAGAGGAGGGCTTAAAATTTGAACGGTATGAAGCGGTGATAGGAATAGAAACCCATGTACAGCTCTCAACATCAACAAAAGCATTCTGTAGCTGCCCATCTCAGTATGGTTCACAGCCAAACACAAATGTGTGCCCAATTTGTATGGGACTTCCTGGTTGTCTGCCTGTCTTGAATGAAAAAGTGGTGGAGTATGCAGTCAAGTTGGGACTGGCATTGCATTGCCATGTGGGTCTTAAGTCGAAGTTTGACAGGAAGCAGTACTTCTATCCAGACCTTCCCAAAGGCTACCAGATTTCACAATTTGACGTTCCTATTGCTACAAATGGGTTCATTGATGTGGACATCCCCGTGGAGTTTGGTGGTGGGCATAAAAGATTTGGTGTGACTAGAGTGCATATGGAGGAGGATGCTGGAAAATTGATTCACGCCGGAAACGATCGGCTTTCTGGTTCTTCTTACACCCAGGTTCTGTTTTCTATCCCGTTTCCATTTTCTGGGTTGAAAATCCAGCTACGTATATACAAAAAGGTTAAAGCCGTAATATAGGAAAGTAAGGTTCTCTGTAGCCCTACAAACTATAAAAGCCCAATCGTCTCCCATAACATAGCAAGACAAATTACTCTAGCACTGCAAACAATTAGAGTACAGTAGTCTCACATAACATGTTACAGGATAATGATTACTCCTTCCGAGCACATTGTAAATTCACAAATTCCAAATAATTTCT